>LOEQ01006130.1:85991-99112 GCA_001685075.1 Bramus lutescens
AGGTGGTGGCTTACTGGGAAGATTCTAACCCATGTCCATCTTGGGCTGGAGTTTCATGAGCCTGCCTCGGAGAGGAGAGTCATGGCATCTGCCTGACTCGACTTTCTTTCTCCCAGCATTCTGTTCAGTCTACTCTACCCACTTAAGAGCTGGCCTATCAAAAGGCCAAGGCAGCTTCTTTATTAACCAATGAAAATAACACATGGACAGATGACCCTCCTACATCACTCATCTTTTAGGAATCTTCTCCATTCTTTTACATAGATTCCAATCTGAGTTCTCTCCAAACTCTTTTTCATTCCATGCACCATTACTAAGAGATAACTACAAAATCTACACAATTATTCAAAGAACTGACCATAGCTTAACTTGGATCAGATCAATAAGTAAAAAAAACATGTTTCATGCTCAGACATAAGTTATATTTTAAAGGAAATCTTAATTTTTAATAGCAACTACAGTTTATAGAATGATGATAAGCAATATTTTCTCATATAGAAAGCATAAAAACAACATAGCATGGCGGACTGTGACTTCATAGAGCTGACGACAGCACAGGTTTCTTACCCAGAGATACTGGCTAACTTCTGGTCGACTTTTTCGACTTGCTCTCCTTTCATATTGTGTATAATACATGTTTTTGTAGTTGAAATGGTATTTCTATTCCTTTATAATTGGACATTTGTGTAATTAAAATTATTCACAACTGTTCTAGTGGTTTCATTATTTAGTCATAAAATAGAAGTATTCATTATATCCATATATTACTAAATAAAATTTCAAAGTCTTTTGTATTTTTTCATTAGTATATATGAATTATAATGTGTCTATATATTAGAAAGTTTCAGCTCTTTAACCTTTGGATGCTCTACAAGACACTACTTTAAGACCTGTATCTGTTTCTGTAGTCATTGGCATTTTAATTCATTTTTTAATCTTTTAATTATTACAATTATTTACTTATTTGTGTCTGTGGAGAGCAGACATGTACTGTAATGGAAATCAAAGAACAACTTGAGAGAATCAGTTTTCTTCTGCCATCTGGGCCCTGGGGATTGAACTTAGGTCAGAAGTCAACCATTTTGCCAGCTCTCAATTTATTTGTAAAGAAATTTTCTACATTTAAGTGATATCTTGCTCTTTTTATTCATAAACACTTACTTATTAAACAAGGCTGAACTTTTGTTTATTTGCTATATTTAAACAATTCCTATAGTTTTTATTCTTTTTTCTAATTAACATTAAAATGAGATGAAGAATTATTGAGAGAAAAATAAGTCTTTGGGTAAAACTGAGGAGAGAAAGAGCAGGCCTGGGCCTGGCTTCTAATTTTCTTCCATTTTTTAGGTGCAAAGGCTAGAATTATCTATTTGATTTATAAGAGAGCAATGTGCTAATGGTTACTGTTTGGTTTTGACTCTGTTCATTTCTTATAGTAAGCGTTCTGGAGCAGATTAACAGATTATTCAGAAGTTGAGTAGAAAAAAAGATAGTCTGAGAAGACAGAGAGTAGCATGGTTTCTCTCTGGTGCACGATATTTAGATAGACAGCCACGCTAACCACCACATCCCACAGGGCTGTTACTGCTGTTCACGCTTCCAGACTAACACCTTCTGTTTCTCATGCCAACGTTGTGCATGATGAGTGTTCCTTATGACTGACAAGGTGCAAACTCTCTTCACAGCAATCAGAATGAAAAGTTGAAGACAGAACCTCAAACCACACTCCAGAAATCCAGGGCTGATTATGCAAGGCAGGTGAGCAGTGACCTGCCAGGACCCTCCGACCCTTCTGATCAGCAAATCACTTCTAATCCTGCTGAGAAGGAAGACAGCAAGCACCCAAGCAGCAGTCAGAAACCAGAGAACAGCCAAAAAATCTTAACAGGAGTACTCAGTAACAGATTCCTGGATGGCAGGGTGAGTAACAAGAAAGAGCCAAGCTTTTCTTGGTAATTCATTAGGAAGATACAGAGAAAAACAGATGCACACAAACATATACAACTAGAGATGAGAATAGAAATTATAAATGATACTTTTCAATTTAAAATAAATTTCAAGGGAATGTTATATATTACATCTGTCTATACCGAACTGAGTTGGTCAACCTAACTTGCCTGCGGCAAACTCACTGATACTTGGTAATCAATACAGTAAATAAGTGTCACCAACCATGTGTCTTGGCTTGTTTTTTATTGCTGTGGAAAACAGCATCATCAAAACCAACTTAGGGAGGAGGGAAGGACTTGCTTTACCTTATAGTTTATAACCCATCATGAAGAGAAGTCAGGGCTAGAGCTGAAGGCAAGAACCTAGAGACTGGAACGGAAGCAATGGCTGCTAAGGGGCGGTGCTTCCTGGCTTTCTCTCTATGGCTTGCTCAGTCTACTTTCTTATATAATCCAGGATCACCCGACCAAGGGTAGCGCCATTCAAACTGGGCAGGGCACTCCTACATCAATCGTTAACCAAGAAAATGCCTCACAGACTTGCCTACAAGACGATCTGAAAGAAGAATCTTCTCAATTGAAGTTCCCTCTTCCTGGATGACTCTAAAGTTTGTGAAGTTGACTAGAATGTAACCAGCACACCATGTAAGGTTCCAGTCTGTTGGAAAAGGAAAGTCTGTCTGCTTTCACATTGCAAGAATAGAATAGAAATTTTCAAAATCCCATGCAACCATGTTTAATTACAAAAAAAAATCCCCAAACTGTCTTGATGGAAATACATATCACTGGACTCTGTTAGTGGCCATCCAAACAATCCATAAAAGCTGTCTTGAGAAGGATAAATCTAAATGATTAGTAATTTGAAATTAAAAGGCAAATGTAGCACCAATTGAAAACTGGATCCATATCAAGACGAAACTAATGATTCATTGATAACAAAATGCCATTTCCAAAAATTACTGAAATTTCAATTAAATGGATACATGGAGTGGGCGTTTTGCAATGCTGCCAAGCATTAAGTGACAGCCAGATATTTTAGTAGAATAGTGATTAAAGTCTGCATAAAACTGAAACAGAAATATTTTTAGCTTATAATTTTAACAGGCCATTAAAAACCACTGGGATGCTAGCTAGTTTTTCTCCATATGAGGAAATGAATGCCTATGGATTCCAATCCTCTGTGCATAAGAACCAGACAAAAGACTGTACATTTGAGTGCTTCTCAGCCCACCAGTGGATTTCAGAATGCATTCCGAAGGTTCCAGCTGAGCACCAAAGTCCATTTATGAAAGTAACTTGGCCAGTAAGATAGTGGTATAACTGAGGCTGGAACCCAGACCTTCTGGCCTCCATTTAGTATATTCCATTGACTTTCCCAAGATGTGTCCTCAAAGTTATGGTCTGCGTAGGGCAGCGAAGAATGAATTAGCAAAACTAAAATAACATTGTAAGAACATCTTAAAGTCTATGAGTTTTCCTCTAATTTGATTCTAGTGCTGATTGATTTATTTTGTCACTCCCCAAAATGACTTTGGTAATAAGACTATGGTTTTAAAAACAAAAGACACTTTATTTTAAACTGGTACTTTCAGGTATATCTTTTGTCTGCTTTCTGTGTGTTGCGGTACCTGCTGCAAGTGCCACTGTTGTTTCTATGACTATAATAGATGACAACCTGAGACTCAAAAGCTGAAGCGACTCAAAGGTGTACAAATAATACGCCGGATCCACTTTTGCTACTGCTTTCTGCCTCCCGGCTGCTCTTCCTAGTCCTCCTTGTTCCTGCTCCTCCTTCCTCAGCTCCTCCTCCCTTCTGTTCTATATCCTCTTCCTCCTTCTCTTCTCCTCCATCTCTTTTTCTAGACAAGTTCCAATGTATTCCAAGCTGGTTTCAAACTCTCTATGTAGCCGAGGACTGATTTCAACCCTTTATACTCCCATCTTTCCCTCTTAAGTGCTCAGATTACAGGCATGTACCACCATGCCTGGTTTATGTGGTGCTGAGAATGGAACTCAGACATTGTGCGTGCTAGATATAAACTCTATACTAATTGAGCTATACCCTCAGCCTCCTATTTTCTGTAAATTTTAATTGATTTTTCTAATCATGAAGTATTACATAATTGCTAGAAAGCAACATAATACAAATAATTAGAAAATAAAACCTAAAATAGAAAAGCAGTGGCTTTTATTTTTCATTTTTCTTTAATGGTTCCACATTATTTATTGTTAGAAGTATACAATGAGGCAGCCACCATAGTGTGGGCACATGGCTTTGCTTATGTCACATTAAAAAGAATAAGTTTTGGGACTGTACTTCAACTACAATAACACCATTCTGGAAGAAAAAGATACCTTCAAGTCAATGCTGCATAGGCAAGAGAGGGCTCATAACTAGTTTCCAAGATTTCCCTGCTTCTTGACCCCTTGATGCAAGGAGTGTTCTCAGCCCCAAGAACAAGCAGAGTAGCGAGAGACAGAGGCATTTTATGTGACACTACATAGACAGAACATATCTGATGTATCAAAGAACCAAACATCCCTCTGGATGGCGAGGGTCAACCGCAGCTGTCTCCACGTCCCCCACAACTCGGCAGCACTGAGATTCCAGCAACTTTCACACTTAGCGGCCCAGCACTGGAAGAGCTGGCACCCCAGGGAAATAGCAGTAATGCACCTAAATGACAGTGACCCAGGTGACAAAAACAAAGTGGTTGATGACTTTCAACAGCTGCTGGCCACCATCAGGTCCCCTTCTGAGCCCAAATTCCCATCTCAGAAACACACAAACTGCAAGGACATTGTCGCACAAATACATATGTCGCAGGATCCAATATCCATGATGGGACATGCAAGTGACAACGCTTTCCAAATACCTTTTCCCCATAATAAAATGATCTTAATTAAAACCTAATTTAAAGGAAGGGTCAGAGTCATAGCTGTAAACTATCAAAAGTCAAAGGCATTCTTGAAGAATCATCCATGTCAGTTCTCATTTTCTGATGGAAACTTCAGTTCAATGACTTCAGAGTCAGGGGAGCTGTCCCCACTTCTGTCCCTCTAAGTGTCCCTGGGTGAGAGCTGGCAATCTTTCTGTAGGTAGTACAGGAGCCTCCTGACAGAGGTCAGAAGGAGGCCAAAGTAGGGTGAGGAGGACTTTATAGGCCTGGATAGGAAATCAGTGTGGTATTGCACCCAAAAAAGAATGAGTGATCTAACTCTACAGTCTCCATCTCTTGCCTTCAACATCTCGAATAACAAACTTCCCTTGCTCTTTCAAGAACTTTTTCAAGACTGGATTCACCTCAGATTGGTGATGGTGCCTCTCTTCAAGTAGTCTGTGTTTCCATAGAGTTTCCTCATGACTGAGTTCTTGGTCTGGAACAGGGCTCTCCCCTTGCCCAGCAACATGAAGAAGGTAGAAGATGAAAGCCGGTTCTGGTGGCTTTCATTTTCTTCTTCCCTCTATATGCTGACACAGAGTGAGAATCATTTTGTGTTTATTCTTTGCTCTCCTGTTCAATTAATTTCACATCAAGGATTCTTCCATTAGCATGAAAAAGTATCTTATTCCATAACTGTAAGAGCTCTTTCCTCACATTTAAAGCTAGCAGCCATGATTTGCTGTGTGTCAAATCTTTATATATATAAAAACTAATTTCTATCCCAAATCACCCAGCAATGCCAGAAATACTTCTTTAGTTCATGGAGAAGGGCACTGACAGATGAGGTCAGTTGCTTTGGCAGTATCTTAAGGCTGAGAAGTGTCAACCGAATGATGCAAGCTCAGATTCTAGGCTCTGTTGTTCGCAGACTGAGTCTACTCCTTTGCTTGAATATAAAAAAAACCCTCATAGGAACAAGCTAATTCTAATTTTGATATTCATCCCCGTGCTCAGCCCCTCACTGACATCGAGTCTGTATTTATCACTACCACCTGGAAGAAGTTTGGTGTATCAGGAGTTCAGCTCATGGACTTCCGTGATTCGGATTCTTTGCTGGTTCTGTGATACCAAAGGAAATGATTTCCTCTCTCCACTTAGAATTCATAACGGGTTTGTCAGAGGCTCAGTGTGGGCCACCAGTTACCAAATACAGCAAGGCCCCCTGGGAGGTGTGGGGACTGACTAATTGGTTCTGTCTGCCAGGCAGGCATGTAATGCTGGCTTGCCAGATGGCAACCACAGTTGCCTGGTACAGAAACCCTCATTACCACCTTGACTAAGTGGTAAATGGAATCCTGCTGTAGTTATAGAAGCACGCCAATCAAAACAACTTCTAGATCACTCACACACAGATAAAAATAAGCCTGGGATTGAGCCCACAATCTGGACAGATTAATTTGCTCCAAAAGAGAAGTTACTGATAAAGACCGATACTGCAGGAAGGAGGGTAAACAAACAGAAAATAGCAGATGATGGTCAACGGGTAGCCTCAATAAGAGGTAAGGCTTAACATGTTATAAGAATACAACACTTTGTATGCTTAAGAATGGTAAGCCATCTGGAAATCAATAGGAAAAACCTTAACTCCACTCATGAATGAGGCTCAGAGATCTTGAAGGTCTTCTAAGATGAGAATTGGATTATTGTGTAACTAATCTTTTTTCTTCCTACAGATAAACCTTTGAAAATGTTTCAAACACACACACGTACACACATGGGGGGGGGAGAGTTTCTCAGAAACATCACTTCTGATTTCTCTACTAAAATTTGTTTAAAGAATGTGTGACTAACATCAAAGGCAGCAGCATAATTTTAAAATATGAATTAGAGTGTTTATAGCATCTGTCAGTAAGAAAATAAAAGTGTGAGTGCTTTCACTTTAATAGCTATCACAGCCAGTTTGGAACAGTGCTCTTCAAAGCCCCGTTGCAAAGTTGGCATTCAGTTATACAGGAGAACTCTAAAATTTTGCCTTCATTGTAGAGGTGAATAGACAGATAAAAGGGGGCATCCACTTCCATGTGTATTTGTAGCTCAATTCTTCATGTTCAAGGCAGAGTCCTCAATGTTGCTCATCTTCCTCTGACCTGATTTCACATGGGCTCTTCTGCACTCCTTCAGTTGCACCGGCAAGAATCTAGACATGCTTTTGTCTTCTCACTCCATAATCTGATGTCCAGTCCCTGAGTTCCTTACATTATTCGTTTCCAGTGTCTCTTTCCTTTGTTTCTTCTGTTACGGATATAGTTAGAGACCCATTCTGTCTTACTATACAGATTTAAAGATCTTCACACCACTGGATGTTTTTGTTTGCAAATTCCCCCTTTGTACTGGCCAGCTATGACAAGAAATGTTGCCATGTAACAACTAATGTGTGGGTGGTTTATGACAATTACCATGTGCACTCACATCTCTAGGTGTGAACTAATTGAAACTTAATTGATCCCAGTTGGAATTGGCGGGACTGTCTCCAAAGTATAAACTTGTTTCAGGCCTTTTATTCTCTTATATTTTGGCTTTATTGGGCTTTCATTTATTGCGCTATGTATTTTTCTTATTGTAATATATATTATGTATAATATATATGAAGACTATATATGTATTCTTAAAACTATACATATGTATGTATGTGTATATATACACACACACACACACACACACACACATTTATGCACAGATAACATCAACTGTGTTTGAAAGAGCAAGGAGAGATACATGAGTGGGCTTGGAAGGAGAAAAGGGAAAGGGCAAATGATATAGTTACCTTATAATCTCAAAAAAATAAAAAAATGTATATATATATATGAGAGGAATGTTAATTAAATAGTGAGTGTGTGTGTGTGTGTGTGTGTGTGTGTGTGTGTTTGCCACAACTTTTAGGAAGAACTTCAAAACCTATCAGCTTTAGCTTCGCCTCCAAACATTTAAAATTCATTGGTAATCTCTATCTCTCTGATATAAAACTCAAACTTCTTCACCTGATTCTCTCTATTTTCTTTTACTAAAATAAAATTTCACCCAATAAACAAAATTCTCTTATCCTCCCATAATTTTCTTATACTGTTCATTTTTAGAAAATAATTTATTTTTTGGGAACTTCATACATGATATACTCCATTCTGACCCATCTCACTCTCCTTCTATCTTTCTCCACGTCTACTCCCTCTCAAGTTCATGATCTCATTCCTAATTACATACACTCATTCACAATAGTCTCAAAAACATTAAGAATAACCCTAACCAAGGAGAGTGCTACAAAAGACCACCAAAGAGATTTAATGAACTTTAAATCTTTGAAGAAAGAGATTGAGGAAGACACTCAGAAATAGAAATACCCACCATGGGATGGGCTGGCAGAATTGATGTTATAAAAGTGATCATTCTAAGAAAGCAATTTATAGTATCAATGCACTTTCAATCAATATCCCCACAACATTCTTCACAGAAATAGAAAAATCATCCCAAAATTCATCTAGAGCTATGAAATACTCAGAAGAGTCAAGGCAATTTTAAGTAAAAAGAACAATTCTGAAGGTACCAGAAGTCCAGATTTCAGGATATATCAAAAAACCGTAGGAATAAAAACAGCAGGGTAGTAGCATAGAAAAAAATGTGTAGACAAGTGAGCAAAATGAAAGACTCAAACATAAGTGCACGTAAATACAGCCATTTGATATCTGACACAGATGTCAAAAATGCAAGCTGAGAAAAGAGAGCATCGTCAATAAATGGAGCTTGGAAAATTGAATATCCATAAGAATGGAATTAGACCCATATAGAGCAATATTTAAGATTTGTTTGACTTCCAACATTTCTAATAACCCCAAGAAAACTTAAGTGTGTGTGAAATTCTTAAGCTTAATTTTTAAAAATTCTTACAGGCAAATGTAACAAAACTAGCATTGACTGAAGTTATTGCAGACTGTATTGCCATTTAAAAGCAGGATTTTGTGATTGCCCTTGGATAAAGCAAAGACCCTGGCAAGCCCTAAAGGGAATTCATGACCTCCCTTTGGTCTCCCTCTGCAGCTTTATCGTTTGCCTGTTCCAAAAGTTAAATTAGACTGTAAAAAGATCTCTCCCTCTTGCTAGTACACTGTGTATTCCTTTAGCATTTTCTATATTCACTTCCATTTTTCTGTCATCTTTCTGCCCTTCCCATTCCTACCCAGTTGTTAGCCTATAAAATCTAACTTCTTTTGCAAGAGTAGACTTAGGTGCCATTGCCTGTTGACCTGGTCTCCTAAGTCCTTGTTAGGTGGACCTATGAGCTTTCCTAATAGGACTTTTTCTACCCTCTATTGTAATGCTGTTGTGGTTCTTTACTGTGCATCTCACTCTTTGAAAGTTAAGAGAGAAACAACTGATTCTGCTCTGTTCATTCTAGGGCCTATCACAGTGCCTGACAGAGACTAAGGAAACTTTTAATATATACATATATGTATCATACATATATACATATATGCACACATATGCATATATAAGTACATGCATACATGTGTGTGTTCTGTAAACCTCTGCTTTCTAGCTGTAAAAAACAGTTTATACCATTTACCCACAGCATTGATAAAAGAGTAAAATTGATTGATGTAAGTCCCCTTGTTCAGAGTATGTCACAGAGCAAATAACTCTCCTTTATGTGACAACTCTGTAACTGATATTCTTGTACACTTTGTAGAGACTCTTGATTTTGTCTTAAAATAATTCATAATTACAAAGTACCTGTAGGTTGCTGTCATGTTGATGACTATTTGACACCACTGTTGGTTGACTGAAAAGAGTAAGCGGCCACAGTTCCTTTGATAATATCTCCAATTGCCTGGCACTAAAACTAAGCAAAGGTCTGGATTTTTACCAGATTTAGATGAAATCAGGTATGGGTCCAGACTATAACTTAATTAATGCAAATAGTTTGGAACAAATGATTGCTTTTTCTAAGAGAGAAGACATGTTGTCCTGTTCTGGAATAATCAGTTTGTACCCTGTGAAGATTTGTTTTAGCCAAGGTACCTTCTGATTGGTTTAACAAAGAGCTAAGTGGCCAGTAGCTAGGTGGGAGAGGATAGGTAGGGTGTCGGAAGAGTGAAAGGAAGAAAAAAGGGAATCTAGGCCCACAGATTATGCCAGTGAGATGCAGCAATATGGTGATACAGAGAAGTAACTGAGCCACGTGGCCAAACGTTGACTAATAAAAGCAGCCTAATTAAGTTATAAGAGCTAGTTGGTAAAAGTCTTACAGTAAAGGCCAAGCTTTCATAATTAATATTAACTCTCCATGTCATTATTAAGGAGCTGGCACTCCCACAAAGGAAAGTCTGACTTTATTTGAGAAAGCTTGTTACATATGGTGCCCAATGTCTGGCATGTAAATCCACATAGAGCCTGCAACTGCTGAAAATAAACATTCTGAACATGGAGTCAGACATGGCTTCTGGGTAACCTTGGACTCTCAAGCAGGCCTGGTGTTTTCAGCATACTGAGGAGCAGCCCCTTTAACGTAGCCGAACACTCGAGTAGCCTGTGCACTACTGGGTCAGGAGACTAGTTAAAAACACCTGGGCTGGGACAGATAGACAAGCTCCTGGTCTGTTGGGGACCATGGGCATGAGGCTCTGTGTGTATCCACCAGAGTTGCGGTAGAGCCAGCCGCCAGCAAGATGTGGTAAAGGGAGTTGTGCTACAGTTGGTGTGAGAATTTGAAGTTTTTACTCATGTAGTCTAAAAAACACTGCAGATGCATACACGCACACACACACAAAAACGAACACACACACACACAAAGAGCCAGGTCCAAACTGAGAAAAACTCTGAACACATAAGGTGTATTTAAAAATGTGTGTAATTGCTAAAGAAAGAAAAGAAGATGGGTGTATACAGTCATAAAATGAATAGTTTTAAAATAACAAAATAAAATCTTTAAAGAGAGAGTAATGTTAAATAAATAAATAAATCAGCAAGCCACATACAGATGGGAAATACACAGGGTGCCTGGATCCTGTATGTTGCTCCAGTAACTTTAAAATTTTGAATGCTATTGCTTCTCAAACTTTTGGCTAAAATCAAGTGTAAATTTTTGAATGCTAATGAGCAAAGAAAAATGTTTCTGAGAGACATTTGATTGTAGAAAAAACTGCTATATTGAAGCAACCTATATATCCCTTGTTCATCACTGCAAAGGGTGAACTCACCAGGACAATGCAGGAGAGCTTACTCTCGTGGCAAGGACAAAGGAGAGCTGATGGGCTGACAAACCCTGCAACTACCCAGGCCCAGAACTAGGGTTATATGTTGGCCCAACCCAATGTCTACCACATTTGTGATCTGCTGGAGGATGTGAAGGGACTGGTACTTGCAGACCCAAAGCTTCAGGATTTCCATAATCCAAGGCAACAACAGAATAACTTACAGGAATTCCATTGAGGGCCCAGCATTGATAGTGTAGTAGAAATCAAAGGCCTTGAACCAGACCAATGACCCTTTGCAATGAACATTTGCAAAGAAAGATATGTGAATGAGAGTGTTTACTGTGTTACTCAATGTGTCACACTAGAGCTTCCATGATGAGATTTAATTTTTTCTTCTCTCTCTTTTCTTATTTTACTTTTTAATTTTATTGGGGTGTTGCAAGGGCAGAGGGTAGATGCAAAGTGATGGCAAAAAGAACAGGATGGAGATACATGATGTGAAAGATGCAAAGACTAAATGAAAGGAAGAAAATCATTAAAAAATAATGTCTTAACTTCAGAATGTAAGTCAAAAAATATGTTGCATTGGAGAAGAGGTTTTACTTTTGTTTCCACAGGAAACAAAAAGTTATAGGTTCATTCAAAATTAATAAAAATCAAATTTGGTTGTGGAGGACCTCCTGAAAATCTCAACTACAGACATGAAGGAAAAGAGCAAGAAAAACTACAAGATAGGTGACATATAAGCTGATCCCTTGACATGGGAACATCTCTAAGACGGGATGAAACATGGTGAATCTTGTTGTTTACACATCCTCATAAATTATTATTACATGTCATCTTTTCATCAGACATTTATAGAGATTTATTTTACAGTTTGACTACATATTTCAAACAGACTTAAAAAGTGACAGATGCCTTTTATCTGCTCAAACATAAAACTAAAATAATAATCTTTAGCTGATTTGTGTTAATGTAAAAGTTGGTGTGTTTTCCAGGAAAAAAAAATACCAGACACCAATGAAGATAAGTATCTCAGGTGATCCAACATCTCAAAATGACTCTGTTGCAGGTTCCTCAAAATTCTACATTCAAACAACTTCAAAGCTGCTAACTGAGGTGGTCCAGCCTCATAGACTACTCCAGCCATAACTTCAGATAAGATCTACACTTTCCCATCACGCAGAGACTAAAGAGAAAAATAATACAGCTAGGATTTGACCATTATTCCAATCTTCTCAGGAGCTCCTAAAGGTGCTGTCACCCCAGACAATATGAACTAGAAAACATGGTGTCCTTATTCCCAAGAGGTGGAGTGGAGGCTTTTGGACCATTCGATGAATTAAGAATGTTTGTCATTGTTTTGGATGGAAGTTTGTTGAAAAATTGTTATTGGTCATAATCAGGAAAAATTAAACAAATGAGGTTAGATTCAGGAATCTTGTTTTGAAAAGAATAGCAAAGTGGGATATAGGAATGATAGGCTAAAATGGTAGATTATTGGATCTATTTTTAAACTAAAAAGCAACTACTGATATCAAATATTTTATATATTTTGTATATTGACCCAAATTAAGGTGTTTTTTTGTTTCTCTTCTTGCTTGAGGTATTGTAACCATGCATCTCATTTGTAAATGTAATGTCAACTTCTAGTTCTTAAAGGCTATTGTTAAAAAAACTGCTTAGGATATTAAGGAACATAGGTTAGTAGTTAGTTATCTGTAACAATCAGACTTACAGCCATTTTAGGTATGTTTTCAAATCAAACAGGGATATATTTTAAAATAAAGTCTTCAATCACATCAGAGACCCATAGAATATGGCATTTAAAATGCTTTCATGATAATGAGACACATCTGCTCCTGGCAGTATGAATTTATTTCAAAAAAGGATGATGGATATCAAAGATCCTTCATATGGAGTTTGCTTTCTTTGTAGCAAAGTTAGCTACTGGGCAAAGCAACCTGAAGGTGTAAGTCATAAACAATCCCACACCAGTTGGGAATTAAAGGGGTATTTATTTTAAGGGTAAAACTTACAAA
>LOEQ01006130.1:100138-113849 GCA_001685075.1 Bramus lutescens
CTGGTATCTCAGCGGCTATTGGCTGAAGGAGCGGAAGGAGCTCCCGCAACAGCAACCCCCTTGCCTTGACTGTTGACAGTATACTGTCCAAATTGGACAAGCAAGATACAAAACAATATTGTTGAAGATCACTGTCAAACATTTCCCAAAGAAGGTACGACAGTGCTTCAAAATTTCTTGCTTAACAGAAATTTTTGTCAGATATTCTAGGCCTATAGATTGAATATGGATGCCCCCAAGTTGCAGAGGAAGCTTGGGTGACTGTCCAGGTAGCCAAATGTCTCTATCATTTCTATAGTTTTGGAAGTTGTTTGCTATGAACTTCCTATTTACTCAGGTAATATTATACCCTTCTTCACTCTTTGGTGGGATTGAAAACTAGATAGTCATAACATTTTCTTTATTACTAAATTTTAAAAAGAAACTCACAAAAGAGATGTAAGTTGTTTTATCTGGAAAATGTTTTAAAGTCTAAAAAGATACTTTATGTTGGTAACACAATTTATGATAAGAAGTGGTTTAGGTATAAAACTTTTAATTCTTCAAGATATGATAGATAATAAAACATTTTCTCTAAATTTTCCAAATACAGGTGGACTAGACACTATAAAAATAATTCTAACCAGAAAATTGTTTTTATTTTATATAGTTTTTATTATGTTGGAGTTAAAACTTTTCTTTTTACTTAGACAAAAGGGAGAAATGTTGTGGGATAATCTTTACATACACTGTGAAGATATATTTTTGCCAAGGCATCTACTGATTGGTTTAATAAAGAACTGAATGGTCATTAGTTAGGCAGGAGAGGCTAAGCAAGATTTTCTGGTAGAAAGAGGAAGAGAAGAAGGAATCTAGGTGCACAGATTAGACCAGAAAGATGTGGAACAAGTCAGACATATTATACAGAGAGGTAACCAAGCCACATGACAAAACGTATATTAATAAAATCAGGTTTTTTAAGTTTGTAAGAGCTAGTTGGGGAAAATCCTAAGCTAAAGGTCAAGCTTTCATAATTAGTCTTAAATCTTCAGGTAGTTATTGGGGAGCTGGTGGTCCTACAAAGGAAAGTTTGACTACATTTAGGAAAGCTTGCTAGACTGTCCCATTTAGGGCATGTGGAAAAATACTAACTTCACTCAAGGGATTAAAGGAGAATAGAGGGAAAACAATGGCCAAAATTTGTGAAGTTTCTCAGGATCATCGAGGCAGGACAGCACAAACAGCTTACTGGTTAGGTTGAAGAATTCCCCTCAAACTTGGACACAAGGATTGCTCCTGTGTATCTGAATCTTGGTACTAGCTAGTCAATAATTTAAAGTATGAAAGTTACATAAAGGCAGCAGCAAGTTAGCTTATGAAACATGTTTTCTAAGTAAGCCATTTACTGTCCTCAGGATCTAGCTATCTCTAGGCAGATCAATCTCCCCTAGACAAGGCCCCATCAGCTAATATGATAAACCAATATAAATACAGAAAAAGTTTAAAGAATCAATAATTTACCATATTCTATGGCACAAAGAGATGATGTTTTAACCTTGACCTTAAATCCATTATTATCTTGTTATAAACTTTAATAATACTTTTGGAGAGTAACATTTTTAGTTTCTTTCATTCTGGACAAAGTTCATAATTACCTTTACCACCCTTCATAAACATACTAATTAAAATATCCTATAAAGACTGACATTTCTGATAAAAGCACACATTTGCCTATAAACACCTCATGTTCTACCTAATTTCTGTGTGTGTGTCTGTCAAAGACACCTTTATTTCCCAAATAAGACAGTATATTGTTAACATATTTGTTTGAAATGTGTTAATTATCTACTGATGGCATTGGTGTAGAGCATGCCTTCTTCACTGGAAATTCAGGGCCTCAATATCTGCGTGTACTGAAGTCCCTTCAGAACCGGAATTTGCTTCTTATATTTGTCTTTGTATCTTTAAGGCTTCCCATGAGGCAAACGTCTACTGCAGCTCTGTACCAACTGGAGACCAGTCTCTATCCTATATGCACTGTCTCCCCAGAAGAAAATCTAGAGACTGGTCTTTGGAACGTGAAACCAAGGACAGAATTGGCCAGCCTGAGGTGTGTACACTGAATTATTGGCTTGTTTTATACAGCTGTGTGGATGATGAGCGTTATTCATTGGCTGTGTTATTTTCATTAGAAATATTAATGAGAAAGTCTGAGGATGGACTGACAGACATCATAATCCCCATACTCAGCAGATTGATAGAAATGAATCTTCCTTGGGGACTTTACAGGTAAACCCATAGACCTCAACTTCCTTCACTCCCAATTTCCCACAAGGGCTCCTGCAGTTCTGTTAACTCAATCTGGATTCAGCTTTCATCTTTTGTTTTACTCTTAGCACTAACAATGATAGGTGTTAAAGAGCTTATGCTTGTACTCTCAGGAGGTTTGTTTCCTTCCTTCCTAAGGAACAGATCTGGGGCCCCATAAACTAATGAAAGTAACATCTTGTCTCATCCTAGGCGAGCCCTTCAAGTACAATCTGTGACACCAAACCCAGTGATTTCTGCTTCCTCCTCAGGCTTTTACCAGTCTTGTCTCAGAGCTCTGCTCACATTTCTGTCCTTTGTTGTGTTAGGAAATCGTCCAAAGGCCACGTATAATGACAAGAGAAGATGCTTTTCTCCTTACTTTGGTCAGAAAAGAACTCAAGCCATACTCATTGAGCTCCAGTCTGTGGGACAAACTTCTGAAAGAGTTGAAGACTCTGGATCCCATCTCTTCAGGGTTTCTCCTCCAGTCACAGCTGAGCCGCCTCTTCCTAAGACTTGAAGTCCCTCTACAGTTACCAACAGTCAAGCTACTCTGCCAAAGATTTTCTAGAAGGGATTCTCCTGAAATGGTACAGCTATCATGTGTTCTGAGTAGTGTGTTCCTTTTAAGTCTCTGCCTTTAACCCAAAAGGGTAATAAAATAAGAAGCCAGTTTCATCTTTGGCCATGGTCTTTCCTATGGACCACTAAACTTATTCATATTCATGAGTGGGAGTCTTCATCAGAAAACACCAGAATAGGAAATAAAGTTAGGGATCTCAGTTCTGTTTAGTTTCCCTTTAAAGAACTTTCTTATTTCAGCTTTCACCATCTGTTTTAAACATGAAGCCTGTACTGATGGGTCCAATGGTGAGCTGACTTGGTCTGAAAGCCTCAAGGTAAAAGTAGAGGGTTTGACTAAGACTTCTTTTGTATTGTAACAGTCTCTTAGAGATCAGAAGTGAAATATAGTTTAAAATATAATTTATCACTACCATTTTGGAAACTAAAGTCCAAGGAATAAATGGCAGACATGGAGTTCAGACATGATGAGTTCACCACAGTGGCTTTGGATATGGTCTATATTTGGGCACTGAGCACAAACTCACTTGTGTATTATTGTAATATGGTCGAAATATAGATAAATCACAGAGTTACAGTAAAATACCTTGAAATGGAAATGATAGCAATGAGAAAACCATGTGTAAGTATCATGGACCACAGGGTCTTAGACAAAGTAGACCTCACAAAGAAGGCCCAGGGTGCTGACCCAAATGCCAGCAGCTGCAACTCTGTGACACATGACTGTTCTACTCAATGTCTCTGGTGCCTCAGTGATTTTGTCTAAAAAAATATCAGGTCTCACTGGTATCATATCATGATTTAATGATATGACAAATGAAAAACACTGATGTTTTATCTAGTGCTTAGAGGCTGAAATAAGTCTCTTTACTCTCAGCTGTTGTAATTGAACTTTTTCTATCGTTATAAGAATTATTTAGCTGTATGCTGACAACACATGACACAAACCACATGGAACTTGAGTTTAATACAACTTTATGGCTTGAGACCTACTTCATACAAGACTTGCCCCAACTCTCTCCTTAGCTGTTCCTCTTTTCTCTGGAGGTTCTAATAGCCACAGTCTCTGGGTGGCCTCTGTCTTAGGAGTGGAAAACAGTGACCATCCTTCAATCCCTGACTATATTGGAAAGCAATCTTGACTTTTTATCACCTAGCTTAATAAATTCTAGTCTCTAGAATATACAAATGCATATAAACATATAAGCACATATTATATACAATAACCATTCCTGCGATGTGAGAGAGAAAAAGAGGCTAAACACTATTATTCAGCAGTAACAACTCCAAGTCCTCAGTGGTTTATAACAACAAATGTCATTGGTTGAGGTTTTTAAACATGGTCTGATGCAACCCAGGCTGGCATCTGAAGGCACCCGTGTAGCTGAAAATGCCCTTGAGTTTATGATCCTCCTACCTTCACCTTATAAGAGCTATGATTATAGGCATTTGCCACCATGCCTGATTGTATTTGATGCAGGAACTATGTTTCATTAGGCACTTTATCAATGGAGGTACATTGCCAAGTCCTGATAGTTGTTAGTTTTTAAATCCACATTACAATAATAGGCACTAATATTGTTTGAGCTGCTGGACCCATCCTGATGAAACAGCTACTTGGGAATACTTTCGCTTGTGATCCCGAAGGGCAAAAGTGAGACTTCCAAGGCTCTCATGCTAGAAGCTTAATTATTAACCCAAAAATGGTTGTCTTTATTTCTTTTCACAGTGCCTTAGCCAGTACTAGCTGCAAAGCTCTCCCATGGTTCTGTAAACTTCATCACCCCTGACAACTTCTTGGCAAAGAAATGTTTTTGTTACCTCAGACAGATAGATAAATAAAATAGGTATACAAATCAAACAATTACTGATTACTGATCACAAAGAGCTTTCAAAAAGAATTCCTTGGCATACATAAAATTTTAATAATTATAAAAGATGAAAGCAAGTTGCTATACTGATGAGGTAAATATGTTTATTTACTTAATTATTTCTTTTAAAATTTATTTATTTTCTCTGTGTACATATTTTGTGAGTGCATGTATGTAATGCCATCCCTGGCAGCTACAGAGGTCAGACGAAAGCATCAGATGCCATAGAATTGGAGTTCCAGATAGCTGTGAACCAGCATGTGGTGACTGAGAACCAAATAAGTCTTCTGTAAGAGTAACAAGTCCTATTAGCCACTGAACCATCTCTTCAACCCCTTATTTATTTTTTAAATTAATATATGATTACATCATTTCCTCCTCTTTTTCCTTCCTCCCATCCTCCCCTCCAATCTCCACTCAAACTGATTGCCTCTTTTTCTTTTATTATGATTATTATTGCATATATAACTATTCATAAATACAACTTCTGAACCAGGTTTCGTTGCTTGTGTCTATATGATTAATTTCAGGGTTGATCACTTTGCATTGGATAACCAATTAGACATCTCATTGCTAGAAGAGGGTAATTCTTCCTCTCTTAACAGTCACTAACCGCCTGTAGCTCTTTGTCTAGGAGTGGGATCCTATGAGATTCCCCTATTCTGTATTAGCATGTCTATTGGTAATGTAATTGATCAGGTATTATTTAGGCAGCCATATTACTTAATATTCATGAATAGAGTTTTCCTGTCATTTCTAGGAGACAACAATCTCACAGCAGACTTCATAATTCTCTGACTCTTGAAATCTTTCTGCCCCCTCTTGGGTGATGTTCCCTGAGCCTTATATGAGCTGTGTTGTAGATATATCCATGGGGACTGGCTTCTCCATTATCAGTTGATCTCTGCACTATGGTTACTAGCAGTTTTCTCTGATGGTCTCCATTAATTGCCAGAGGATTTTTTTTTTGATATGGAAGGAGAGCTACAATTATCTGTGGTGATAGGGTATGGTTTATAATACATTTAGGAATTATTTTGGTCTATTAACTGATAGCTCTACTGCTCTAAGATCCATAACCTCACTACTCTTGAGTAGCTAGGTTTCTAGTACCAGGCTTGATTTCCTTCCTGTAGTGTAGGCCTTAAATCCAATTAAATAGCTGTTAGTTACCATCAAGATATGGATGCCGCCATTGCACCTCGCAGAACATCTTGCCATTCCGATCATTGCAAGTATGATACATATACATTTTAGCTGCATAGGAGTATTGATTGCTTCCTTCCCTTGATAACTTGCTTAGAGTTTTCTTATACTATAAAAGCTAGACTGCAGGAAGAAGCTTTTCGTTTAGATCCAGCATGTATTTTCCAAGTTTTATGTTTGCAGTGTGCAGTGTTCAGGAATAGGAATTTATTTTCAACCCGTGAGAAGCAACTAAAGGTGACATCAATAGACTATATTGTTGAGGGAGTTACATAGACTATCCAGACCAACAAATTCAAACTGAGGTTTTGCATGCCTAATTCTGTGGTTTTTGCTTTCGATAGTCTTTGGCTCTTGTGAAAATGCTGTCAGACCAAGTGGCACAACTTCATTTAAGGTGTATAACACATGTATATTTTCATGTATTAATTATAAGTTTAGGTAAATATAAAACACTACCATTCCTTAGGCTTTGTCAAGCTTCCTTATTTGTATATATGCTGCCGAATCGAGCACAAGCGTCCTTATTTGTAAATGCTATTTATTTGTTTATATGATACTTACATAAAATTTATATATATATATATATTATTTATAAAGAACTAATTCTTGGGCTGGGGAGATGGCTCAGGAGGCAGAGCACTTGCCACACAAGAAAGGAAGACCTGAAGAATGAGAGTTCAGAAATCAAGCACCCACATTCATGCTATATAGGAGTGGCATCCCAACTCTAATCCTAGCCTATGGGAGAAGAGGACAGGATTCTTGGAGCAAACCATTTGGCTAGACTAACCAAATCAGCAAGCTCTGGGTTCAAGTGAGAGAATCTGCCTCACTACATAAGGCAAAAAATAACAAAGGGAGACACCCAACATCATCCCCAGCCTTCCACAAGTAAACACACGTGCCCATATATATAAGCATGTGCACATATGTGGACACCACAACATTCATATACAAAACCAAAAAAGTCAGTCTTGAAGGAGTATATTTTACTGCAGGATGTAAAGCATCGTCAACATTTCTTAGATGTTATTTGATTGAAATTGAACAATACTTTGATAGTTATAGTCACCAATGCTAAGAAGACCTCATCACAAAAAATATGTGCTTCACAATGACAGAAGGCTGTTTCAAGGTATTTCTGAAGTTGAAAATCCTATCCTAATCCCAAGCCAATCTTCACTGAATCCATTTACATGAAACTCAAGTTAGGAACTCAAACATCAGCTTTGAAAACCAAACATTCTAACACAATATAATCCAAAAATACAAAAATACATTAATTTGATATATTCTGAGGAATGATTGTATAAACATATCAAAAGTCTATGTTTTCTGTAATTAAGCCCACTATTTCTGTATGAGCAGAAAACTCTTACATACAGTCAGAACCCTGCAGTTCTGAGCACACAGCAGTCTAGAGTGCAAGGCAAAGGTTGCAGACAGGACTCACTGGTGTTGTATGATATGATGCAAGTGCAGTGTATGTGCCTATGTTGTGTGCTCTGACCAAGGCCGCAGTGAAGTAAACATGCATTAGAGTGGCCAAAAACACCTTGCAAGTTGGGTTTTGAGTGAATATGTGGTTATTGCACATTCAAAAACTTATAGTGTGTTATAAGGTTGCTGCCCAGGATTTTAGTAGTTGGGTTATACCCAACTACCAGGTAACAATGAGGAGGCACTTGTTTTGCTTTTTGTCCAGATAAGACCATCTAGCCCAAGCCACTACTAATTATGGGCCTGAATTGTTTACATAGGGTTTTTAAAAAATATCAATGGTTAACATTTTCCAAGTACATTGGCTCCCTTTCCCTTAAATGCAAATTAAGTAAATACACTCTATCTAATATTTGATTTTCAGGTGAATTATGAAGAGCTACTCTGGTTTTTAAAAGGGGCAAGTTCAGACCTTTTGCAGAAAAATGGAACTGCTGTATACCCTAACCCAAGGAAAACTCCAAATCAAAGCCACCATAGACAAAGGTATTCTCTTCCTTAGTGTAGGCATATTGTTCCTCCATATCTCAGGCCATACTGCTATAGTAGGATTGAAGTACTGTTGCTAGTTAGTTTTGAAAGGTCAAAGTTTAAGATGAAAGATGCTTAGGTTTTGGTTTTCAGATGTCACTTCCATTCTTGTCCTTACAAAGTAGGAAAAAGTAGAAAGAAACCCTATAACAGCATTAATCCTTTTCCTGAGGGCTTCAACATCATGACCAAAGGCTCCAGAGTTTGAATTTGTGAACCTAACATTTAGTCCATTGCCCTAGACTTCTAGATGGAGCTTTAAGGATAGGAGAGACATATTCACTTTAGTAACCCAGTTCACAAACGCTTGACTTGTGTGTTCAGTCAGAGAGAGAGAGAGAGAGAGAGAGAGAGAGAGAGAGAGTCTCTCTCTCTCCTTCCTTTCCTCCTTTCTCCATCCCTCCCCATATCTCCTCTCCTCACCTTCATTTCTCTCCCTCTCAGCATAGAAAGTTATTTGACTTTATTTACTTCTTAATATCAAAATATCTGCCTGCTTGTTTATGTTTGAAAATTAAAAAATCTCATTACAAAATAAGAAGGGTTCATGAGGGTATAGAACTCACCTATAAAGTATAAGGCTGGAAATAGGTTCTATTAGCAAAGTACTAGATTATTGGTATTGGCAAAGGGTTTGATATATAAAAACCAGTAATGTTTCTGTTTAATTGCAAGCAAACAAAATGACAGAAATTTTTTTAATCAAAGTGTATGTGAGAGATATATTAGACATGAAGCATAATGAAGTGTGAAATGTTTGTGTTTCCCAAGAATGGGGAGGGCATTCAGTTGTCAGGAACATGGGCTTCTTTGCCAAAAACCTGGGTTTAACTTCTTTACAACAGAGTAGCTGTGACCATAGAATTCACCACCTCTGCTGGGCTTTCAGTGTCCAGTGGGAAAGAGAGACTCAAATAAATTTTCTTTCATTGATTTTTAACTGGCAATAAAGCCAAGATCAGTAAATATCACAAATTTTCCCTTTTCTGAATATCATTTACCTTAAATTTAAAAGTGTTTGTGCGTGTGCTCGTGTGTGTGTGCATGTGTGTGTTCATGAGCATGTGCATGTACATATTTATTCTTGTGTGAATATAGGCCGTAAAACTAAAAGGACGCCATGAAAGAGGAGAAAGAGAGCTAAATGGGTAGAGAAAAGAGAACAATGTGTCCTGAAGGCAGATTTCGGGTGGGCGGGGGACACTCTTGGCGAAGCAAGGGAACCAGTCAGAGGTATGCAGAGAATCATGGTACATGGGTAACAGGCTAGTTGAGAACAAAGTATGATGAAATGCGTTGCAAAACTGTCATAATAAAAAGGTTTGTGTTCCATTCTACCACAGAAAGTTAATTTTAAAAGACAGTAACAAAGGCAGGAGGATAACTCTGAATTCCACATCAGACTTTTCTACACAGTAAGTTGAAGACAGGCAGAGGTATGAAGTGAAATTCTGTTATAAAACAACTGAAAGTAAAATAAACTAACATAAAATAAATGAATAAGCACAAAGTTCTTTAGAATAGCACCTGATACATGGTGGGTTTTTTATTATTATTATTTCTCCTTTCAGATAGAAATAAGGCTACTTCATAATTAGAAGCAGTAGCTCTGGGGATGAATGTCCCTGGACCAGGCAGTGGAATTGATTCTGTTCTAGGAATTTTGGCCAGTCCCTCTGGAGTTGTCACATGTGCCAGGAAAATTACAGTTTACCCTTTGGGTTCTTAGTCTCATTAATAAAATAATTTATGAAGGAACTCAGAAGAAAGCTCAAAGACAATTTTATTAGAAATAAAACCCCAAGGCAGACAAGCTGTACATCTTGGCAGCTGCCCCACCAGACAACAGAGATGAAGAAGAGGAGAGGAGTCATGACACTGTGACACCTGAGCTGAGCCAGCAAAGAGGTCAGTTATACGACAGGCAGGCAGCCACATGGCTGGGAAGTGAGCTTTGGAGAAAATGGAACCCCAAAGGGTTATAAAAATCATGCTTAGGAAAGAAATAGAAAGAAGAAAGTCAAGTTATGCCCTCCCGAATAACTCAGAATTGTGGAAAGACTTACGGAAGCGAATATGGCTTGGTCTCAGTAACTGACCGCACAGAGAGTGAAAAAGCACATTGTCTCATTAAGGGGATAATTGTTTACCATCTCTTTAGCATGGCTTATTGTAACCTTGACTTTCTTAGAGGTGGTCCCTTGGCCAGGTGATTGACCTGCCCAACTGGATTAACTCTGAAGGGAGAAGACATGGTATGTCTCTATCCACAGGTAGATCCCACTCTTTGCTACAATAATGCCCTCCTATAGTTCACCCTTTAAGCATGATTCATAAATTTTGCAAAGTTTCACTGCCAAGTACACTCTGCTGAAAATAGTAAATCCCTAAATTGAACAGACCTATTCTTTTCCTTATGTGATCATAATGTACAGAAAATTATATTAATACATGGATACTCCAGCTAAGGATGGCTCAGGAAACAGCTATGTTACTAGGAGCCATGAGCCATATAAAATATAAGTAAGCAACAGCCAGCCTTCATGTACTATAGACAATGAAATTATGGTCCTGGGAGGTTACTGACCATCTATTTAGTGCCCGGCTACTGGTACCATTCATCTATTATTTAAAGAAGCAATAGCCAGATGTGACTGTCTTAATAATTATAGATTTGCCTGTAAGACTATAAGTAAATGTTATTCCCAAAATACTAGGTCTTCCCAACACAAAGAGGAAGGTTAGAATCCTTGCAATACGTCTGCCCAATAGAGGGTTTCCTGTGTAAAACACCCATTACAATAAGGCAGCATCTGTTTGGCTTTGCTTGTGGCAATCAGTAGTTTGGACAGCCATTAGTAATTAACTGAATTTAAAAGCAGAATGATTAAGTAGGTTAAGAATATCATTTACTATTTGTTGCCCTTTTCCTCTCAAATGAGAAAAGAGAGCTAGGAAAGATGATTAGGTGCCTAGATCTATGGAGTAGCCCAGTTGGTTTATTTCCCCCTCAGAAGAAATTGTAGAGCTCATTTCTGTGAAAAAGAAATATGTTCATCTATGAAAACTATACATAGAGCCCATGTCCATGTTACTAACCTTTATGTGGATCCCAGGGAATAGCTGAACCAAGAAACACAACATGAAAACACAGAGACTTTTAGCAAGCCAACTTTTTTTACAGTCTTCGATTTGCATCTCTAAGCAGCACACCCCCTCAAGGTTCTGGCTTACTGTCTGAAGTGAACAAGAGCTTGCTGGAGATTTTGAAGATGGCACTAAGAACATGCCAAGGCAGAGTCAACATAGACAACCTCCACCTGAGCCTTCGCAAAGAAGATCAGTCATTCTCTGGCTGCCTTCCCCTGCCCAAGGTAACCAAAATTAGATTTTAGATTTGGCAAGAGCCAACAGAAGTACTACATAACATTGAGTTTATATTAACATTAAGGTACAGCTATGATTTTTATTCTACCTGTGAATTACATCACACCACTGTTTTGTTGTGTGTGTGCTTGAGAAGAGAAAAACAAAATCAAGAAGAGATTTTTGAAATGTGCAGAACTGGTCCTGCAATTACTTAAATTGTGTATATTTAATGTTAATAATAGAAAATATGATGATATACAAATAATACTTCACAATGGAAACAAGTACTTTTCAAGGCCAAACTCATTTCTCACATCCTCTCGCAGCTTCAATGGGGGCCAGCATGTGGCATCTCATGCCTTGGGAACACCATATTTTAGGGTTGATGTAATTTATGGTGCACAGAGCTCAGCATGCTGATTTGAGACAGTAATTACCAGTGCAGATGTGTTTCATGGAAGAGGACCCAGAATTGTATTAGTTCATGAATCTTCCGTAGCCAAATAAACTGATCTCTCAAAGCTACGTTGGATAGAGGTGGAATGATGATTGCTGCTATTGCTATAACTGCACTGATAATACCTCGGCTTCACACTGCTTAATTCTTACTAGGTGCTAATCACTGTTCTAAGTGCTTAACTGACATGATCTCATATAACATTAACCAAGTTAACTCCTTAGACAATATCATGAAATGTATTGAATATCATGAAATGTGTTGTTACAGGTGTAGTCACTTCATAAGTGAAATAAATTCTGAATTTTGAAAAAGACAATTGAACTAATTCATGGGTCACAGGTAAAAAAAAATCTGATGCTTAGAAAAGGTTGGAAACAGGTGATCAAAGAGAATTTAATAAATAGTTGATATCCAGGAGATTTTACTGACAACAATATTCAAAAGATAGAACCTGGAACATTAGGAAAGGTTAAAAATTATAGGGAGAAAGGTTCTATCAAACACATTGTCACATATCCTTCATTCTGGGCATTCAGGGGTTAAAATTGAGGGAGTAAAAGGAGTTTCTAATATTTAGAAAAAAGCAAAGATACAAGACAGTACAAGTGGGTTCTTATTCCCAAACAAAAGCTACCTTTCTCTGAGACTGCATTTATATAGTTGGCATGCAAAGCAAGGGTTATGCTAATGTCTGTGTGTGCATGGACCTGTGTATATGCATACTGTACACACAAACATGTTTCAGGAGAAAGAGAATAATGCAGGGCAGTCTGAACCTCATGAGTTGCCTGTTTTGCATTCGTGAGAAGACTAAGAATAAACTAAGAAGCAACAGTTCTTTATTAGATTGGAAACCACGCAATGCCACCCGTGAAGCCTTGTGTTCTCAAATGTTATACATAGACTATAACACAAATAACTTGAAAATTAAAACACATTCACTTAATCTATTTTGGTCTCAGATTTTCATCTGGAAAACATAGGTTCCAAATAACATCTCCTTTGACTATTGTGGAGATTAAATGAGACTAAATATGTGAAAGTATTTGTGCACAACCTCATACACAAGGCCCTAAATAAATTCTATAACACACACACACACACACACACACACACACATCAGTTTTCTGAGGTTTTTGTCCTGTGGTCAGATGATACAACATTAAACATTGGCTATCAACAGTCTTTAAATGTTCTTGTCTACAGCTGGCCCTGAAAGCTTAAACTTTGTGGTTCAAATCCAAGGAAATGGGGTGTATTTTCCTTAAATCTGGTCTGTCTTTCATGGGCCATCTGGCATCTCTTAAGACATCTGGAACTCACTCAAAGACTAATACAGTTCTGGGAGGCATGTTAAATAGAATTCGGTTTCCTCAGAATGTGCAGCAAATTAAGGCCCAAGGGATATTTGATACAGGAAGCAACAGGGTGCAGCCCCACCACAACTTCCTTTCTCCCAGACCCTAGGTTGAAAACAGAATGTAAAGACCATGCTTGTACTAGAAGCATTTAAGTTTTAGAACTGTAAGTCTTAGCTTTCTTAAAGTGCAGAAGAGAGAAATTTCTTAAGTAGTCCATGACAGCTATATACTATCCCTTACCAGAAGAACAAACAAAAATAAGGATAAAGTGGGAATAAAGTACCCAAAGTCATCTCAGTTCAAAGTGTTTGCAGACTGCTTGTAGCTCCCAAGAAATCTAAACATTGTCAAAAAAAAATAATCTACAGATCTTGTCACCCACATCAATTGAATTTTGACCAGTGACAAAAAAACACCATAGAAGTACCCTCTCCACAGATGCTCAATTAAGAAGCTGGGGACATCTCCTTGGACACCCGGGATCCCTCCACACTGATGAATATCTTGCATATCACCATAGAATCTTCAGCTGGCAATGG
>LOEQ01006130.1:125683-145463 GCA_001685075.1 Bramus lutescens
TTAATCTATAACTATCTGTACTCTGTCTCTTTAAAGACTTTACCCTTTTTTAAGCATTAATTTTATTTTATGACTTTTTAATGCTTTTTCTTCTCTTTCCCAAGCCTACGTATGTCTATCTAACACTATGACCCATTTAGAGATCTTTTATGTCTGAATCTCTCCTATTGTGAATCTGTAATTTTTTTTTACTATCTAGGAGTACTTCTTAAAATGCTAAGCTCTTCTTAAAAACTTTAGCTTGCACCACATAGGGATAATACAATATTGCCTGTTTCCTGCCCAGTCTAAACCTTAACTACAGTGTTATTATGGTGATTACAATAGATCCTGCCTGAGATCAGCAGAGTTCAGCATGGCGGAGCAGAGTTGGAGCGGATCCGCTCCTGCCTCAGTCATTTGGTGCCCATGAGCCGCGCACAGTTCTGGGCACATAGCAAGTCCACATTGCCATCAAGTAAGCAAGCATTTTACTCACAAAACGCCATCCAAATTCTCTGTCTCCCGCAATAGTCAGAGGTTGCGGTAGGAGCATAGCCCAGAAAGCCGGCGTTTTAAAAAAAAAGCTGAGTCTTCCTAAATCTAGAATCAGGGTCCCAGTCTTTGTTCCCTAGCTGGAATGAGAAAACTTGACCCATACTTTTGTTATTATCATTATAAGTACCTGTTATTATGACAGAAACCTATTCTTACATTTAAGCTGAATTCCTTTTTGAAGGTCTAAAAATGAGATATAGAAATGAGAAGTATTTTGCAGAATAATCCTAAGAAAAGTATTGATCACACAAGTCCCTTATGCCTTTTATGTCAGACAATGCCAAGTTGAAACTTCAAGACTATTTGCTACCCTTCTTTCCCCCTGTACTCAGCATATAATCAAGAAAAAGTAGAAAAATTTCTAGTAGTGTTCTATCTAGGAGGGCATCTGTGTGTGTGTGTGTGTGTGTGTGTGTGTGTTGTGTGTGTAATTGTGCACATGCCTGTAGAATTCCGAGGAAAGTTTTCAGAATCAATTGTCTCCTTCCACGGTGGGTTCTTGGGATCAAGTGCAGGTTACTGGGCTTCTATATATAGCAAGGTCCTTTATTCCCTGAGCCCTCTCTCTGGCCATTCTCTTTTACTTGGTATCTGACATCATGGCCTGACATTTCCTGACAGCTGTGAAAAATAAATGGAATTTGCAATCTGTGACTATCAGTAGATCTAGGCTCTTGGTCGTGTTTCATTGTAAAAAGTTTGGAATGTGGTCTAAGAATACGCCTGCTCTTCCAAGTAGTGAAGAAAGCTGCAGTCTCTTTCCAGAGCTGAGCTAATACCTGATGCTTGTACGATTATTACCCCATGAGAGCTTTCTCTCGTCCAGCTTTTCTTTGCCATCCTGGGCCTGCTGCATCTGATACAGTCACCTGGTTTTCTGGTTGCATTTTTATACATCAGGATTTACCTCTTTCTCACATGGAGCTCTGGAGGCCACATGTTCAAATCTCCTATCAGAATCCACATGCTGATAAAAGACTGCTTCTGATATGTGATCCATGTATAGGAAAAGGTTTATGGGATATAAGTAAAACAACCTGGTTTCATTGTTAACATATCACTTCTATTTAAAGAGAATAAAATTATATGATATTAGAACTTCTTGAGAAAACCTAAGACACATTTCTGCCAACTTCCTCTCCATCTCAGTTGGTCTTCTGATGGGTGAGCTAGAAACTAATCTCTCCATTTAGTCTGTTTGCTAGCAGCAGACACTGTCTCTCCCCAACATGAGCAAATGTCAATTTCTTCATTTTTCCTCATTACTAGTTATTTGAGAACTTCATATAATGCATTTTGATCATATTCATTTCATGCCCAGTTACCCTAGATTTATTTACCCATCCCATCCACCCAACTGTGTCCTGTCTTTCATGGTATGGGTTCTAATTAGTGCTGCCTGTATACTCTTGAATGTGTAACCTTCACTGGGGTCTCACTCTTAGACCAACTGGCTCTGCCTCTCCAGAAACCATCAGCTGCCAACAGCTACCTCATTAGGGGGTGGGACTTCATGCCTCTGCCCCTCTCTATGCTAGGATGTAGTCTGATTTGGACTTGTACAAATCATGTGCATGCTGTGCATTTGTACCGGCATTTGCTCTGTTGGACCCTACAAAACACTTTCCGTTTAGTCAACTACGGTCTCTGGCTCTTGTCATCTTTCTAACCCCTCTTCCGCGGTGACCACTGACGTGTGGGAGGAGGGTGTGACTCAGGTGTGTCATTTAGGGCTGTATATCTGGCCGTCTATGTACCTTGACCAGGTGTGAGTCTCTGTGTTAATAATGTGAAGCAACTCACAATATTAGGGGCAAATAAAAATCACGGAGGACCAGAAAGAATTTAAGGACAGAGATAAAAACAGAGACAGAGGAGGGATGGAAGAGAGGAGAAGGAATAAAGTAATTCATAAACAGATGGATCACCATCTTAACTGAGCAGAAGATGGATTTTTGACTATAGTCCTAACCACACTATATCCAAAAGGAAGCCAGGCACCTATTACTGCCAGAGAAACATGTTTATATAGTATATAAATGAGTTCTAGGCAAGCAAGTATAAATAATTTACACTAGCAAAATTTTGCTGGATTATTTTATGTTTTAGATAACTGATTTTTCAGTTGCGACATACATTTCTTCCTGGGAAGTCATTAGATGCTAAGTCCAGCACATGTAATTATCCTACCTCTATGTTTGTGGTGTGTTGCAATCCTTTCAACACTCATGGCAACAAAAAGGGACATTTCTGATAGCCACTCGAAATGAAGATTCCATGACTGATTTAATTTAATTTAATTTATATCACTGATAGGTAAAGGTATAAGACTGAGGTAGAAAGGGGCGCAGAATAGCGCTAACACTGAAAGGTATGGACTTATTCATTTTCCTATGTAACAATGCAAAAATAATAGCTAGTCATGTTTTCACTGCCGTTAGAACACTAACTGATTTTATGGCTAGAATGATTGTGACATTAGCCAGATTTCCTCATAGTTCTTGGTCTCTGGATGCCCTGAGTTTGACAGCAGACCCCAATCTCCAGTCTGCTGGCTTTGCTGTAATTCATTCATTTGTTTCGGGGTGCTGAATTTTTAACCTATGGTTCATTATTATGTGTTTGTTTGGTTTTTAGACAGGCTACTACTGTACAGTTTAGGTTGGCCTCAACCCCCTAATCCTCCTGCTTTAGCCATGCCCCCTACCCCTGATATTCTGGGATTGGTGGCCTAAATCCCACGCTTCCTGTAACTCTGAGGGCATCTGATTGATTCCCTGTACCAACGTGCTTCCTGGTAGATAGATATACATACCACAAGTTATTTGTTTCATTCACTGAATCAAAATCCCTTTCAGTATTGCTGCCAACTGGTAAAACTCAGCTTGGCTGCGCATGCTCCGGAGGTGGAGGAAGCATCACTACTCATCACTCAATTCTGGCTCCTCTTCTTACACAGGTGGCAGAATTTTGTTAAGTGGCTGAATAGGGCTTCTTCTGATCTGTTGTGCGATTTGCCTGTAGGTGAGTACTGTTCTTTCTTATTTGTCAGCAAACCTAGCTGGGTTTTATTTCCTTCTTCCCAAAAATACTCAGTGAAGAAAAGACAGGACTGAAAATTTCCTTAAAAACCATTTTTTTCAGGTTTTTTGGATAAGGAAAAGTGTGAGTCTTCTAGCTCCATATTTTACTTTCTGTGGTAAACCTTTGCTATAAATATAGCACACTTACACATGAAGTTGGTATTATTGGCTTAAATTTCAGATGCAGTCTCTTGAATCTAGCAATCCTTCAGGTTAGCATCTATTTGAGTAATAAATCACCAAAAATCATATACAAATATAGTTATCAAATATATATATGTGTGTGTGTTTGTGCCTAGATATATGTTTAGTGCAGCAACTTTTATAAATGTCTTAAAATTAGAAGCATGGAAAAGATCCTTCAGGGAACATTTAATTAAATTATACTACAACTGGCTGATTAAATTGTTGAGTTTTAAACAACACAACTGGGCTGCCACATAATGATTTTCATGACATATTATTAAGTGAGATTTTAAAGATGAATATGGCAAAATATTTAGCAATTAGCAAGTTTAAATATGACAGGTGAAAAGCATATGCATTTGTATTAATCTGTTGCTATGATTTCTCTACTTAAACACCCACTAACTGCTGTGCATCACAGTGCAAGGTACCAAGTGTGTATGGTGGGGTGTGCTGGGGGATGAATATATCAGTCTATATCCAAGTGGGCAGGGGAAACATGGAAACAGGTATAGGGCATTAGTCATATGAGAATCAGAGCCTGAAAAAGTTGAAAAAAGTGTGAAGAACGTGATCCCAGCCTCGATAACAAATTTTTATGATCCTGGAACTTTAAAAAGTAGGAAAGGTTTCAATCATAGTTCTGAAGCCTGCAAATATTAAATCTAAGTATCACTGAGGGCCATAATCCCTCCGAAGTCTCTCGGAAAGTGCCTCTAGTTGCTTCTTAGTACTTTGAGTAGGAGGCTGAAGCCTTCATTAGTCTGCCCACATGTTTCCTTGGCCGCCTTCTGTTCCCTCTGTGTCTCTGTATCTAAAGACCTTCTCCTTCCTCTTAAAAAGATCTCAGCTGTTCTCAAGTTGATTATATCTATAAAGATTGTTTTCAGATAAGACAAACTCATAGGTGCCAGTGGGTAGGAATTGAACATGTAACTTGGGGGACAGAGACATAACTCAATACTCTGCTTTGATGCAATCCAGACCTTAGTGACTAAGAAACATGCCCAGCCCTTGGGGCTGGAGAAAGCATACTACAGATAAACACACTACATCAAAACTCTAGAAGGCAGTATTCTTACTCACCTGGTCAGGTATCTCTAATGAAAGTCAGGGAGTTAGAGAAAGCATTCCCCGGGACATCCTGGCACGCTGGGTCTTAAGTACCCCATAGTTTGGAAGGTTGTCCTACTTGTTTTGCAAACAGAACCCCATGTTATAATGCTAAGACCTCTAAATGCTTTCCTGTCCCTGTGAATTTGCATATAACTCCTGCTGAGAATGATGAAGAGTGTAATAGCTTCCTCAGCACCAGAGAGATGCTTGCACCATCCTCCACATGCATGCATCCTGGCACCTCTCTGACCAGATTTCCTTAACTTTTACAGTCATCAGTCAGACGGTGTTAGTACGTACCCAAACATCCTCAGTTTCATAATCACTCTTTTAGGCCCTATCTCAAAATACAGCCACACCCAAGCTACCCAGCATTACAGTATCAGTATGCAAGGGCTACAGAAACACAGTCTGTCCTGCAGCACATATCACAGGTAAGTACTGGTTTTATAGATAAGTAATAACTTTTTATTATAGTATTTACTTTAGTGCACTCTGACTTATTTATTTCATCATCTTTAAAAACAGAGAGAGAGAAAAAGAGTAAGAAAGTGCATGTGCTAAGGAGCTGGATTCTATGCAGTGTGTAGAGTAACTTGAGGCTGACAAACAGAAGGGATAATGTTAGTCACTGTAGAGCAACCAGGCGGACAGGGCAGAATGGCCATTGTTGCTCTGTGTTATGGACTCATGGTTACTGGTGGGAATTTTCCATTTCTAGATGACTGGATCTGTGATGAAGTTCAGTGTCCAGCTTGGAACCAAGAAAGACAGTGGTTAAGACATTGTTAGAGGCTTAGATTACCTAGAACAAGGGCAGAGTTGGAACTGCTTATCTATCAGTCCTATCAAACCACAGGGCACCTGATTGAGTTGAGTGGTCCTGTATAGCAAAATGAAGTTTCTATCTCCGAAGGGGGTAAAGGAAGAGGAGAATCCCCAGGGAATGAGAGAGGGCTGTAAGCTAAACAGCCAGAAGTTAGCATCAGTGCTAAGGCTCAGCCAGGAGATCTTGTAACTCTTAGCTTTGTCTTTGCTTTGCCTTGGGCTACACCAACTCTCTCCTTGAAGCTGTTGTTGAACACACTATGCACTGCTGCCAAAGCCTTTGCCTTCCATGTAATTTTCCAAGTGCTTTTCCCCCATTTGCATGGTTTGTTCCCTTGTTTTTTGCCTATGGAGTATTCTATTTAATTGTGGTTTCTTAGGAGGCCTTGGACAAATTTCTTGGTGCCACCTGTGGTTCTTTCCTGTGAATTTGTGCCTAGTTGTTATGGCACATATCAGGACCTGACATTGTTGTGTGTCTGATTCCTAGCTTCACAACTAGAATGCACACTGCAAGAGAAGAAAGCTTGTCTTGTTCAATGTTGTTGTGTCCTTCCCAAGACAATGCCGGCTTCTGGTTAACACTTGACTAGTGTGTCCTCCGTGAACAAATGAGTTGGAAGCAGGCTTACAGTCACCTCTGATATTAGCAGACAACTGGAATTTCCATCTTCTTGGTTAGGTCATCTGTGGAATAGAGATAATTTCCACCTCACAGAATTATTCAAGATTATGTGGGAACTGCCTGCCATTGGCAAACTTTTGATATATGTTAATTTGCTGATCACATTAGCTTCATTTATTAGAACTCATCAATCCAGAAGCTTTTACTTGGATCAAATACCCTCAGCTTCATTCTATTTTCAAATCACCTAGAGAACACATTTTAAAAGTATTCTCCTTGCCTGAAAATGGGATCTAATTGGTCTTTTGAGTCATTTGCACACTGGTTATTTTTAAAGTTCCCCGGGTTGGGCTAACATACGCAGCACCAAAGAGTTCTGAGTCCAATAGTCAGTGTGAGACAACAAGAAGGATGGCTGTATGAAGATACCACTCTCCTGGCAGCCTTATAAATCCTGGTCCTTCCCATGCTTGGAAACTTCTAGAAGCCAGTGGGGTTTATTTCCCCAATGCAAATGTTCCACTGGCTGACTAGACAGATGTTTCTCATTTACCCTTCCTGCTGTGTTAGGAAGAAGATAAAGAGATCTCAAGCACAGGTCTTTTAAACAATGTTTACATATGCAAGTGATTACCTTTGTATATGCCATCAGATATGACAAGGGAAAGGGGTAAATTAAAAAGAAACTAAGCAGACTTTTCATATATTCTCATAAGGGAACCATGAAAGGCTCAGTCAGACAGCAAGAATAGCTAGAAAGAGATAAGTCTAGGTTCTAGGTCTTATTCTAAAAAGCGCCATGCATTAACAGATGTGCAGGAAAATGCTTGTCATGCTGGAAGGTAAATCCTTTCCTGTGGGGAAATGAGATTTACCTAATGTTAAATATCTTCCATTGTTGAATATTTTACATACATGATTTTAACCTCATGGTATTACTGCATGTTCCTGGAATTTCACAGGCAAAAGAACTGGTCCAAAATTTACAGTTAGTAGAAGAAAAATACAAGGTTAATGGTTAGGATTGTCTGACTATTAGTCAACACCCCTGCCTCTGTGTCATACACGGCTGCTACAGGCCCTTAAGCTGTCCATCTCTGCTTCAGAGTAAGCTGGGCATTTCTTCTTGCAATAAAGAGCAAATTCTTTTCTTTCACAAATGCGATGCAGTGAGAAAATCTCAGTACAAGTAGGTGTACATGGCTTCTCATGATAACTTCAATTCTCAACAGATTAATTCAGATTTGCTTCAAAGGAACTGCTATCATGACCTTCAGTAAGCATCTGTCTTAGTTAGGGTTTCTATTGCTATGAAGAGACACCATATCCACAGCAAGTCTTTTATAGGAAAACACTTAATTGGGTGGCTTACATTTCAGAGGTTCAGTCCATTATCATCACCGTGGGACATGGTGGCATGCAGGCAGACATGGTGCTGGAGAAGAAACTAAGAATTCTACATCTTTTTTTTTTTTTGTTTTTAATTCTACATCTTGATCCATAGGCAACAGGAAGTGAACTGAGACACTAGGTGTGGCCTGAGCATATATAAGACCCCACAGTGACACACTTCCTCCAACAAGACCCTACCTACTTCAGTAAAGCCACACCTCCTAATAGTGCCACTCCCTATGAGTTTAGAGGAGCCAATTGCATTCATATTACCACAGCATCAGTTGAAGTTTGTTCTGTGGTATCTGGGTAGGTTATGAGAGATAAAGAAATACAGAGACACATCCGTGTTCTCAGAGGATTGGAGGAGGAATCGGAGAAAAGAACTACACACTTAGTGGCTCTCTTTTCCACACTTGATATAAAAGTGCATAGTCATTCATATAGGAGCAAGCTCGGAGGACCATTCTCTGCTGGGTCCTGAGGCTTCAGGTGAATATGAAATTGCATTTTCTTCTTTATCAACAAACTGAAAAATAACTGGGGAGATGACTTAATATGTAAAGTGCTTGCTGTACAAACTGGAGCACCTGAGTTTGGTTCCCAACACCTATGTGAAAAACAAAAACAAAACCGGTCCAGCAGGGCATGCAGCGGCTATAACCACAGGGCTGGGAATGCAGAGACAAGAAGGACTGCCGCAGTCAGTCTAGCTAAATGGTAAGTTCTAGATTCTAGGAGAGACCCTGCCTCACAAATATAAGATGGCATAAGATGGAGAGTGACTGAGGAAGATGCCTCTGGCCACTACACACGCATGTACTCGTGTTCATAATGCATCGCAAACATGTATACCCACATTTACTATGTATACGTGAACACCAAAGTACAAAAAGTAATTGAAAAACATAATTCATATTGATCCAGGAATGCAATGCTAATAGAGTATTACAAAGGTGATTTAAGCCTGTTGTGGAAATTTAGGAAACATTCTTCATTTTTTTAACACTTATTGAATACTTGCTATGTTCTAGCTAATCCCATTTAATACTAGCAGTTACCCAAGGTGTCCTGTCTCTGTCACAGATGCACAGAGAAGTGGAATAGGTTGTTCACTGTCTCATAAGGAAAATATCTAGGATTTCAATCCAAGACTTCCACCTCAGAGCTGACATTCTTGCCCACTATGTTACGTTGTCCCTTCCAACTTTGCTTATTTGAGCTCATTTTTCTTAAAAAATAGCGAGACCCAACTGAGAACTAATGCCTGGTTGTTAGTGACCTATTAAATTTCACTCAGCACTCCGTGCTAGGCACAGGGATTTAGAGTGCGTACAATCCTCCCTAGGCTGGGGGAGATTGAGCAGAAGGTTGGTTGTTCTGCAACTAAAGCAAACTGGCCTTACCCATGAAGGCAGCAGCCCACAGCCTGGGAATGGGATGTGTACACGCAGTTGACGGGAAAGGGCATGCAGAGCTTACATCCTAAAGACAGAGTCACAGGAAGAAACTGTCAGTCTCATTAAGCTGAACAGGCCTTTCTGGTTCGGAGCCTTCCACGGGTTGTACTCTGGCTGGTCCACACCTTTGCTTCACGGGCACCATCACAGTGCTTTTGTCCAAACGACTCCTGCTCGTTCCTCCCGTCATCAGTTTGTTTCACTTCCTCCAAGAATAATCCCTCCCCACAGCTTCTACTGCTTCTAAATAAACTGAAATGTTTTCCTATGTCCATCTATTTCCTTTCTGTGGCATGTATAATAATTGTGTTTGAATAGTTTGTCTGAGAAACTATGTGGAAATTCACAGGTAGGAACTTGCCTTTTATCTACCAAGGGTCTCCCTGTTGCCTAACACAATGCAAACCACCCAGCAGAGCCACAGAGCTGCATTTCCTCATGCTTATGTATACGTTAAATGTGCATGCCAAATTCAACCCTCCTCTCTCTTTGTTTTTCTTGTTAGGAAAGAATGAAAAGAAAACCCCAGGGGACTTAGTCGAAGTCCCTGAGAGATCCCAAAGCAAAACTGAACATGTGGTATGCATCTGGCCATGTGGAGCTCTTGGGAGAGCCTTGAGAACCCTGACTGCATCCTCCCACCTCTTGCTGGGCTGGAAGCCCACCCACCCCTATGGGTTCTTTATTCCCACCCTACACCTTGCTGTCAGACTCTCTTTAGGACCTGCCTCACATGGAAAGGGGAGGCAGATTAACTCCTAGAATATAGTTCAGTTCCCATCCTGGTTAGTATGTGGAAGACTCTTGCCCTTGCTCAGTGATGGGCTTGCCATGTGCCCCAAGCAATTGTTTTTGTCACATGTGTACAGGTGAGCTTCCAAAGCTTATGGCCACCAATTGTCATCAGTCTAAAGGGTGGCCAGAAGACCATTTTTATAGTTTAACACCAGCTTTCAGAACCTCGGAGTGACCTTTCCCTAAGGGATCACTTCTTAAAATTCAAGAATTTCTCTAATCTTAAAAGAAAAAAGAAAAACAAAAAATAAGAAAATAACTATCTAGCAAATGGTTGAAAATCCATCTTAATATTCCCAGCAGTTAGCGAGGAAATTTTGAAGAACTGAAAAGCAGCATGGGTTTTTCGATTGTTGTTGTTTTGAAATGTCCAGATTAGAATATGATTTGTCTTAAAGTGATGTGAGGCCTCTTCATGCACTTCACACATGAAAATATTTTAGAAAACAGTATCCATTTTGGCAAGCATCTTGCCATGCAAAAAACAACCACAAATGCTTTTCTCCTTGAGCGTTAAATCTGTTGTGAACAAGACTATAAAAAAATACATTTTGCCCTGTTATTTTGCCTCCTGTTGAAGGGGCTTTTTTGCTTTTCCATAATGATTGACTCTTCTCACATCCATATATAAGCAGTCTTCATTGTCCCACTTTTTAAAAAGGAGGCGAAGCAGGGGGTTGATAAAACAGCTTTCCTATGATACCAGAAAAAAAATTCATCCCATATGTCTATTCATTGATTCATTCATTGACATATTCATCCAAGAAGCACGTATTGAAAACTTTTGTTAGGCAGTACCCATATTTTTGAGATTTTTCAGTAACTATCTCATATGACCTTGAGGATACATCAATAACGACCTCTAGGGCAATAGATACTTAGACAAATATAATATTGAATTCTGAGCCCCTGGACAGGCAAACGTGTGACGAAGAATAAACTCTTGCTCATCCTGGTCTATAAAGGAACACAGTGTAAGAAATAGGATAGGAGATGTATCTTGCAAGTTTCATAGGAGCTCAATTATTTCAGGTGCAAGCATCAAAAAGGGCTTCTGTCACCAAGGGAATGACATTATAAAGAGATAAAGACAAAAGACATCTTCAGTTGTCAGGCTTTATGTGCCTGGAGAAAAAAAAATGCCCACGTAATACTGAAAAGGATAAGCAGAGAAATAAACAAAAAGAATATTAATGTCCACTGGACCAAGCAAGAATTTGGACTTCTCCTGGCACAGAAGTCATATAGGCTATATTAGTTACTTGCTCCTTCACTGGGCCTGGCTTGGGTTCACACAGTCTCTACTTCCCTTTGTCTTTAATTATCAGAGAGTGGGAAAGTACCCAAAGAAATTTAAAATGAATAAATAAAACTGGACTTTTTTGGTAAAATAAACCCATATATGCAAATATAGTAAATGAGCAGATTTCTCTAAAAGTTTTGCCATTTCTAAAGTTGCCCAAATCTCTAAAACTGCATAAGAATCACTATTTTGTTTTTCTATGTGAAAGTTTTCTTTGTCCCAAAGTTAATTTTATCAAAACAGAATTATTTTATATTCATCCTGAAAATTTACCAGTTTCCTGTCAACTGTGTCAGCGCAATTTCACACAGTGTTCTAGTATTTCAAACAAAAAAATTCTTCACATTCCCCAGGAGCAACCTCATCCATGTCTGCTACCCAACTCACAGGCGAACTTGTTACAGCCGTTCCTCTCTGGAGTGTGGGGTGCACACCACCTTCCACTTGATAAGTTTGACACGGAAAAGAACTGCAAAGCTTCAGCTATTTGAAGGTTAAGGGAACTCAGATGGTACAAATCAGAGGTATTGTTTTATGCTGAACATTTTAGACTGTGATGAACAGAACAAACTCTATAGCTTAATTAACTGAAAAAAAACCCAGATAATTTTCCTGTGTTAAATATGGACAGAAGTATAACATGAACTAAACCAAGGAGTCAAACATGAGCAAGCTTTCTTATCTTTACTGCAAGCTTCATTGTTCCCTGTCCCCTCTCTGCTGGACAATAGGGACACTAATTGTTTTGCATTGGATGCCCAGCCTCAGACCATGCAATGTATATGGTGTTTCTTCCTATAACCACGTGGACTAGACAGGCAGGGGGTGAGTTTCCTGAAAGCCCCGAGTAGTGCTGATCAGACCACAGACATTCACAGAAGCTGCCAGGATGTCTTACTTGGCACCACAGGGTCTCATTTGTCTATTTCATCACACTTCTTTGTTCTGTCCCAGGCATGAGATTAGGATATTGAAGTGAGCTAGGCATCACTTCTATGCCCTGCTTACAGTTTTGGGTCTAGTATGAGGCTTGCACAATTTTAAAAGTATCTTGTCCATTCTGAGCATCTATCTCCTTTGTTCAATTATAGTCAGAGAGAAACTTAGCTATTCTTGAAACTTGGCCCACAGGCCAAAGGTGACACTGTTATTGTACCAGTCACTCATTCATCACAAACCACTGCAGAAGTAGTGACTTTTCTCAGAAGCTCAGTCCATGTAGATTCCTCTAGCACCTTTAGAAAAGGACATTGGATCGGTCAATCAGGTCCCAAGTCCTTTGCCTGTTTCAAAGCAGAAAACTGGACAAAAGTGATGATGTCACCTTTCTCAAAGAAAGAAAAACTCACCATGTTTGCATTCAGCAAAAACTTGGCAGAGAGAGCCTTGTGCTGCTGAATACATGAGACTCTTCCTTGCTTTCCAAAGGCAGAACTTGCAATAAATCTTTCTACTTGTGTGGCCTCATCTTTGGCCAACAGTCTGGAGCTCTGGGTAGTGAATGTGTGACAGTGAGATGTTTATGTTGTTTTGGTAGAAAACTTCAGAAGAGAATCTATGGCCAGAAGACCCTACCACTACGATTTCTGCCCCACAAAAACCAGGGAACTCCTTTAAGAAAAGGCCAGTCTCTCAGCCTGATTTGAGTCCAGCCATGATGAAGGAGGCTGAACAACCTGAGCTGTGGATAGACAGATTCAGAAAGCTGGAAAATGCCCTCTACTTATGTGACCTGAGCAACACAGGTGGAGTATGGATTCCAAAGTTCACTAGTGTATCTCCGTGTGTGGTCTAACCCACGCATGAATGCCTGGCTTACTCCCATTGTATAAGTTAATTGAACATTTTATCTGGAAAACAGGTGCCCGGCACAATCAGAAAACACAAAGATAAATCAAAAAATTCCCCATAAGGTGACTGAAAACGGCATCGTGTTTCTTATCCCTACCTCCACTCTTCCACCAGTTTAACACAGGCCTCATTCTTGCCACTCCCCTAATTCCTTCTGCTTTCAAGAGAAACTCCAAACTACTTGGCAAGTCGAAACCTAGTGTCTGCCGGCCTGAGTTGTCTCCTTTGCCATTTCTACTCTTAGCCTTCCTTGCACAGTCATAATAGGTCACTTGCCTTTCCCCAGATATGCCTTACTTTCCCATTTGTCCAAGTCCTGTGTCTGCCCAGTCTCCTTCCCAGCAATATCATTTAAACTAGAATCCAATCACTCTTCTCTGGGACTTGAGATGGATCTAGGTCAGACTCCATCGGGTTTTGCCAGCTTCTTTAATATCTACCATCATATTGATATCATGTATTTTTTACCTGAAGGTTCATTGCCCCCTCACTAATAGACAGTATTTTTTTCTACTGCCTGAAACTAGCATAATTTTTTTCAACAGTTTTTCTTTAATTTGGAGGAAATAAAAGACTGTATGTCTATAAATAACTAAGTACAATATGTAAGGTGACACAGGCTCTTAGATTGTGCCATGTGGGCATTCAGAGAAAGAAGAATCCTTTTGTGGGATCAGCAAAGGCTTTATTAATGTTAAAATGATCACCAATGGTTTAGTGCAGGCATGCCCTGTAAAAGCACTTATATGAAAATAGCAGTGTCTTTATTCTCTTTGTGTTTTTCTGTTTTGAATTTCTAATATAATTTTAGATCTTCTGAAATGTAATTATATAATATGCCAAATTTTTTTCAATAATTATGTGAAAGGAAGGAAGAAAAAGAGATTTAGAAAAAGCTGAGAACTTTACATACAAGATTAAACTAACTGAATAATAAAATATGCATTAAAATGACTCCAGCACTGTGTTAGAGTCTAGACCAGGAAGAAAACCAAAGAGACCGAGCCACAGTTTCTGTCCTCAAGGACAGACTTCTAGGTAAGATACAGAGACTTGTGGTAGTTAACAGCATTACAAAGGAAAAGTAAAGAGATAATATATAATAAAGTTTTTTGGTTAAAGGAAGAATTGAGAATTAAGTAGTTCAAAGGAAAGATATCAGGTGCTTAATTACTATTCCACATGAAGAAGTGTTCTAATATACTATGTGCTTCAAACAATCTAAAAAGAAGGAATTCTGGATAATTCCCCAATAAGATGCGATAAGTATTTGAGATAAATATGCCTACTCTGATTAAATTTTACAAAATTTTATTTTTTAACAGAACATCTCAGGGTATGCCATAAATATATATCAATTGAAATTGCTAATATAAAAAGGAAAGAGACAAGCTATAAAAGGAAGGTTAGCATATACTGTGAGCTGAAGTACCAGAGACAGTACTCGGGAGGCATAGCTAGACCTGAAACATAATATAAGGAATACTTTGGTGACATTAACAGGTTATGCTATGTTTAAACCATCTTCTACAAATGTTAGGAGGTGAGCTGACTTGCGACAGAGAAAAGGGATGAACAAGACAGACCTGGAAGTTTCCATTAGATCATTAGACACATGGTGACGTTGAGATTCTACCTGAATCCTGGGAGCTAAGATGAAGCCTCCTCCTTTACCAGAATCCATCAAAAGATCAACCAGAGAAGGTCATCAAGAAAGCTGAGATATATCACTTAGTGAAGATTTCTCTGGGGCAGAAGCGAGAATAAAAGGTTATTGAAGCAGCCCTGAGCAGAGCTACACACTGAGTAGAAAGAAAAGGCATTTCTAAATAAAATGTCAAGTCATGATAATGGATAATGGATGCTGGATCCTAAACTTAGTTGCTAAGAAACTCCCCAAAGATTTGGACCTTTCTCATAGAAATGAAACACTAAGAAAAAAATGTAGCTTTGCTGACTCTGGGGACAGATGCTGATGGCCGTGAGATGCCTTTTTCATGCCCCCTTCACTGTTTTTGTCTGTTTTCTCCGTTTCTATGAAGTTTGCTAGTTGCTCAAGAGCCAAAGAATGTATCAGCCAGATCTGGGAACATCTACTACTGTCTTTAATGGGAAAGCGGATTAACTAAGGTCATGCTGTTGGTTCATTAGCCACAGTATTTCACAGACCATGGAGGCCTTTTCTAGATGCGGAGCTGACAACACCTGCTCTGCCCACAGATGACTCACTGTTCTTTATTATGTGCAAGGAGTTAAGTGGGCCAGCGCATTCCCTATCCAGCATCCAGGCAGGCCATCCATCATCAAATCAGTGTTTCTGGGAACCTACTGAGCTTATTCTCTAATGGGGCTTGTGAAGAAAATAGCCTTGAAGAGAAGAAACAAGGAATGACAAGTATTCTACAGAAAGAGCAAATGGTAAACTAAGAATTCACTTAGTGAACCAAAGGCCAAATAGGAAATATAAAGTCAAAGATGCAGAATGCTGTAAAAGACATTCTTTCCCCGGGTCTGGATATTTTATGCTTTTCATCTTTAAATTTTCAAATTAGCCAGAAGCTGAAGGGTTAGTGCCCTTCTTTCCAGGGGAAGAACTCAAGCTCAAAGTGATGACACAGTGGCCAGTAGGAATCTAATTCATAATTCAAACCTAGGTTTTCTCAGTGCCCCGCTACAGCTAGTTCTCAAGACATACTAGAAGGAGATTGCGGTGCTGCTTATTTTTGATCCAGAGATATAGATTCAAGCCCAGACTCTATCAGTCAATGTTCCCACCATTAAGACTGTTCAGCACCACCTGCCCAAGGGCGGTGCCACCCACAATGAGGTGGATCTTCCTACTTCAATTAACAATTCGGAAAATCCCAAAGGCATGACCGTGTGCTAACTTGATTTAGGTCATTCCTAACTAAGACTCTTCTAAGGTGATCCTAGGTTTGTCAAGTGGAAAGTTAAAACTTACCAGGACATGATGAGTACACCTTTAATCCTTAAAGATATTGGAAAGCTTTTGTTTTGTGGTGGTGGGGGGACTTATGGCATAGATTTCATAGCTCAAAGAACACAATTAGCAGACCATATAACCCATATTGAATATCTTACCTTCACTTAATGTGATATAATAGTAACTTTTAGCACCCTTAAGCAAGTGATTAAACAACTCTAGGACTTAGTTTCTCCCTTTATGAAATGGGTCATGGTAAAAGGTCAAATAAATCAATATTGTAAAATGCTTGGAATGGAGTTTTGAGGCACGGGTGATTTTGTGGGAAAAATAGTCATTGTTGTATTTATTGTTCCACTTCAGTTAATCTTTTGCATAGCTTATCTTCCTCATGGTTTGGAGAGCTGCCCCAGGCAAGAGAATTATTTCCCTGCATCTTAAGTGCAGCAACCAACATATCTAAGCTTCCATTGCGGGTTTATGAATCAGTTCGTGATCATCAGTAATACTGTGGCCCACACTTACAGTCCTCTCTGTGGCTGTCATCAAACCGTTATGCAGAAACTATGCTAATGTTGTCATGCTTGAGTCCTATCACACAGGTTAGTGGGAGAGAGTCATAGGAAATGTGTGTCAAGAAGGACCAATTTAATGCCTACATGTTTCAGAACATCCACAGGTACTTGGATAAGAAAAAGAAATAATATTTATGAACACTTTTAATAGGCACCCCACTTTTGTGAAAATTTGTCCTTAAATGTATGGATATAAAGAATGAGCTTAAATTCTCTTAAATTCTTTAGAACATATGTGTGGTGTTACTAGACCCATCTGCTTTATTCTACCCTGAAGTCACTCCCTAAGATCTATAAGTCATATCCAAGACTCTAAATGTCTTAAGCTAATTTATAGAATCTTTTTTAAATTGATATTTATTGAGCTCTATATTTTCTCTGCTCCCCTCCCTGCCTCTCCCTTCCTTTCAACTCTTTCTCAAGGTCCTCATGCTCCCAATTCACTCAGGAGATCTTAAAGTCTTAAAACATTAGTGTTTAACATCTACCTACAACTCCTTCAAGCTAACCTATATTTTTTCCTTGATTCTTCTTTTCCTTGTTAAAAAAAATAATCTACCAATGTCATCACAGGAGTTCTGGAAAAGGAAAGAGCCAGACGCCTCATCCACAACTACAATCTCATTTACAACTTGTCCCTGAGCCCTCGGAGAATTGACCAGGCCTTGCGGAGATTCCGTTCTGGAGAAAATGTAATCTTGGAGCCAGCAATGCGGTACTTGAAGGAGCTGTAAAAGCAAGCATGCACTCTGAGAACAGATTTATCTTCCCTTTTCCTGGACCTGTGCTTTTCCTCGCTCTACATGCTAGGATGGAGACTTTGTCTGAGCTGAGACAGATATAGTTGTTCTACCTACTTTTGCCTTGGATTTGGCCATCAGGAGGAGCTGTTCACAATGATCAGAGAAATCTTTTTTCTCTTCTGATCTAACAAGAGTCCAATCACTTAACTTGCTCTTCTGTTCTTATAGAGCTTACTATCAATGTGTTTGATGTTTTTTTCTACATTGCTAACAAACTGCTTTTGTAAAAAACATGAGTTCATGTGTCAAAAGCATGTAGGATGGTGTTAACCCATCAGAACATCTAATGGAGAGTCAACTCAATAGATCTTTTTGTTGGATGTTTGGAGACAGGGTCTAAATATATAGTCTAGACTGGCTTTCAACCTGTCATCTTACTGTCTGAGATTCCTCTGGGCTCCAATACATAATTTCCCATGTAGGTAAAGAGGTTCACATGCTAGTCACTATTCTAGGAAGGATTTCCACTATAAGAAAAATAAATGTATTGACACTGAACAATAAGCAGGACAATAATTTTAAGTTAGAGTTTTCTATGTAAGTCCAGCATCTCCTCCAGGGCAATGTAACAAGTGTCTTCAGGGATATTTCCCAGAATCCTTGAGAGAATTATTAAGGAAGGATGCCTGGACTTAGACTTTGGGACATGTTCTGCTCTCTCAGGGCAGGAAAACCTGGTAGAGTTTCCACCAACCACGGAGTTCTATCTTGAATATGCTCTCTTGCTCTTCCCTTCCTAAGATCAACAGAGGTAGCCATAGGTTCCATGAAGACTTTAGAGATAAGATATCCCCAGGACGGTCACCAATGCAAACTGATTTGGTTGCTAACCTTGAATGGTATGGGAGATAAAATGAATAAGTTAGACCACGTCAGGGAACCATCAAACAAAATGACCATGTTGTCCATTTTCTACTGAGGTATCTCATGATAATATCACATGAACAAACTTTCAAGAACTTTCAAGAACAAAAGAACCTAGATCCATTAAAATAAACTCTTTACCGCCTTAACTTCTGGAACTCCTAGACCTGCCTTATTAAGTCAAGAGAGTAAAGACAGGAATAGCTTTCTCACTATGCCAACTTGCCAAGTGAAGAAAATGAGGGGTTTAGGTCTAATGGTTCCATACAACTGCTAAGTACCCGGAAGTTGACACTTCATTTCCCCAACTTTGATATTTCAATAAGATGTCTCATAGGTCCATTTCACAGATAAGCAAATATGCTTAAAGAGTAAGAAAGCACCAGGCTGTGCTAATCACTTGCCAGATAGAGGTGGCTTCCATGGGGAGCTCTGGAGCCTAGTAGATCCTTTATCTCTGGGCAGGCAGGCAGGAGAGGCAGCTGGGATAGAGGGAGCCCCCTATCTGGTTTGAGATTAGATTAATAAACTCAGTCATAATTGTCAACAGCACAAGTTTTGCTGTTGCTCAGAATGCTCTATCCCCATCCAGCAGAGTTCTTAATCTGTTGCCTTAGTAAAAAGTGATGTACATGGATGGGGCTCATTTTCCATAAACTACAGTGTAACAGGTGTTCCCAGAATTGTGTGCCTACAGGTGGAACCAGTACTCTGACAGTATTGGCTGGATGAATGCTTCTTTATGGGGCGAAACCATGTTTCCAGCCTCACCATCCAGACTACACCAAGAATAGAAGAGGAGCAGGCTCTAAAAACAGCAAAAGGCCATTCAATACACAGTAGATTTGGCAGTGGCTTGATCTCCCCAAACTTCAGTTTCTTCATCTACAAGAAGGAAGTAATTGGACCTCCCTGTAAGAGTGTGATAAACACTGGAAACAATGCCATTTTTACAGCTCTTTGCATATAGGAAATATAAACTCTCAGGAAATCTCAGAAAAACTGAACAAATGGTCTGTGTTGTGTAACAGAGGGGAGTCAGGCCATTGCCATACTAAAACAAATTTTGATATGTATTTTGTTCTTCAAGTGCCAAATAACAATTGCTTTTGAATCACCTCCTGTCTAGTGTTCTTTACTGCTTTATCCCCAAGTCGCATGTGTGTGTCTGTGTGTGTGTGTGTGTGTGTGTGTTTGTATCTGTATGTGTATGCATGTATGTTGTTTTAAAACAAATAGAGACATAAAGTAGTGTGGGAGGGGGGAGAGGGTGTATCTGTAAACTGTTACAGGAAGAAATGGGGGTAAATATTGTCAAATTATGTTGTATGAAATTCTCTAAGAATTAAGAGTATATATATTGGTATTTTCAAGACAAGGTTTCTCTGTAGCTTTGGAGCCTGTCCTGGAACTAGCTC
>LOEQ01006130.1:154045-192326 GCA_001685075.1 Bramus lutescens
AACCTTCTAGACCTTATTTCCACATGAGCTTGACAACCTTCTAGACCTTATTTCCACATGAGCTTGACAACCTTCTAGACCCTATTTCCACATGAGCTTGACAACCTTCTAGACCCTATTTCCATAGTATGTTCATAATGGCAGAACTGCAGCAAACCAACAAGTACATAAGATGCCCAATTGACAGAAGAAAACACTGAGGATCTGACTAGGGTTACACAATTTATATATGAGAGCTAGGACTATTTGTCAAACACACACACCAGAACACCAACTGTTTAAGCGCTTTTTGCATGGGAGCCAATGATGCAAAAATTATGTGTCTTTGGATAACTGTATCATGTAGTGGTGGAAAACTATCATATGAAATAAGAATAATTCCTGGTCAAGACCTGACGATGCCCTGAAGCTAGACAGGGGGAGAGAATCACTTTTGTGAGATCATAAAATTGGTAGTTTCTGACTTAAAAAAAAAAAGAGTAGGCTCTGAACTGGGAAAATTGAACTTATATTCTGGGTTCTCAATATATTACCACAATGTCAAAGGCAAAGCACTTCACTGTCTGAGATCTGCTTCAGCTGAAGTGTACTATTTAAGGTTATATTGCTTTTGAGAGAAGCTTTCCCAAGATCTGGAAAGTCTGGCTATGAAAATCCTAACCTGACAGCCACATTGTACCCACTGATGCAATAGTGGTATGGCTGTTACGGGGATAACAATCTATTTTCTGATTAGACTTGAGGCCTGCTCACCAGCAGAGAGCTCAGACCTGGTACTTCTGTGGAAGTCACAGGCCCTAGGGAGGAAAATACTACTGTCATCTTCTAAGTGGTAACATAATCCAACGACTTTCTAAATACGTATGTTTATGACCATATCTATACATCTCTCAATGTTGGTGAGAGAAACTTCTTTTTGCAGTAGGCAGCAATCAATGTATGGATGCATTGTGCTGGGAGTTCAGTCATAGATAGGATATCTTTATTAGCATTCCCTATCCTAAGCTCAGGGAACATCATAGAAGAGGGAAAGGAAATAAGTGCCATGAAATGCTACCTTCTGAACAAAACATAGGTGTTGCAATGCATCAAAGTAATAGAAACTCTTGTGTTTCTGACTTAGTGACCAAGGCTCAAGAAGAGATGAGGTTAGGATAATGTAGTCTTCAGGCTCTAAATCTCATGACCTTTAACAGCAAAATCTAGCAAGAGGAAGAGGTGGAGGACACAACCAAATATTTAACAGCATTAGCCTTAGAGAGAGATGACCTGGTCCTGGGTCAAACTTGCCAGGTTCTCTGTGTTATTGATTAGTGATAAAGAACCATAAGATGTTCCATGCTAGAAATGAAATGGTTTAAGGAGACAGAAACACATGAAGACCTGAAACAAGTTGCTCATTCTCTCAGTCTAAAGTTCTCTCTCCTCGCCTCCCTTCCCATCTCCCTTCATTGCTCCTCTTCTCTTTGCTACCATCCTCTACTGTGTCCTTCTTCTTTCTCCCACCTCTCTAAATGTGTGTGAATGAAATCATAGCAAGAAAAAGAACTTAAGAAATATCAACTGTTTGCACTATTAAACGGGATCAAACATGCATATGTAAACAGTTTTTCATAATTAAGACCCCAGACTTTGGAGTCAGAGAGCTTTGGTTCAAACTCCACCTCTTCCAATTACTGTGTGACCTTAGAGAAGTCATTTAATATCACTGATCCTCAGTTTCCTCACCACCAGGAAGGCCACAGTAATATTACCTCTCCATACTCCTGCTTTGAGAATTTAATGCATTCAAATTCATAGTGTACATACAGTGCAGTGCCTAGCTCCAGGCAAGTCTTATGTATTGTACCTGCTCCCATTATAACTAACCACACGTTGCCCTTCCAGTTCTTCCTAGTGAAGTAGACCAAATTCACTTTGCCAAGAAAGGGCCAAGTTTATTCTCCCAGACACTGTGTTTGCCATCTTGCCAAACTTGGACTTAAGGATTTGGAGCTAACCGCTCCCTCTGCTGCCCACAGCTGAAACAGCACTATTGCCTCTGACAGCTTTATTAATATTCTGTCCTTCATACCCTGCCAGTTTTGTCTCCTGAAAATATGCTTCCTAGACTGATGAAATTGCTCTGAGGTACTAATATCATCAGTGATGCACTTTTATAAGTAGCTGACTCATGATTTTTTTCAACCAAAAAGAACTTCCCTTCTTGAGTGGAGTTAGAATTGGAATAGATGCCTTTATTTCACACACATCAAGAAGGCTCAGAAGCCTCAGTAACAAAGGGAGTCCTCTCTGCATCTGGCAAAAAGCTAGAGTTGAAACACTAGAACGGATTGTTCCCATCTCCAAATCGTTTCCGCTTTGCAATATGTTATGTGGCCGTGTTTAAGGTGAAAGGATTGATCTTGGAGAGTGAAGAGAGTGAAGACAGGGGAAGGAGGAAGACAGGAGTAGGAAGGGACACAGAGAGTGTAATGGAAGGAGAGGGACTTCTCTTGTGTCCAGGACTCCATTTTGAAAACTCTTCTCAGATTCGTAGGTTGGCAAACAGACTTTCTACCCTGGTGGGCCTCATAGACTGAGAAAAATGGCTCCATTTCCTGAGAAAGGAAATAGAATTCATTGAAAGCTTAAGATGCCAGAGTACAGGGGTGCAGTAGTAGGCAGGATATTCTCTATGGTTCCTCAGCAACTGTGACTGAACTTTATATGCATTGTATATTCAAGGGAGAAAGTAGATGAAGGTACCCACACAAAGAAGTAATAAATGATCAAGGTGATGGATATACTAAAGTTTTCTGATTCAGTCACTATACAATTATGTAGGTAAATTTTAAAATTTGCATCTTACCTAGAAAGTTAGATAGTAGATGATAGATGATAGATAGATAGATAGATAGATAGATAGATAGATAGATACATAGATAGATAGATAATCACTGTGTCTATCAAAAAATTCCAAAATCACTTTTTACTATGCTGTCAGATATTTTGGAAGTAATCTCTCATTCCATCCTCATGACACAGTGAGCTTAAGTTCCCACTCCTAGATACAGAAGGAACTAGTGATACTTGAGAGTTTCAAGCCTCCTGCCACACTGTCTCCTAAGACTGAGACTTCGTTTGGGGAAACAGAAAAATGGTGGCCTGAAATGGAAAGGAGAACATTTAAAGTGGTCAGGTGGTGCCTCAAAAAAATGGGACCATCTGAGCTGCACTGTTGCCATGGAGGTTCTCAAGGGCCTTCCTTCCCTTCCAAGGAGGAAACTTAGGTCATCCTAAAAGGACTCTCCATCATCTGGGGTTCCCTGGAACATAAAAAACCTTCAAAGTGATGCAGTCTACTGGAAAACCAAACAAATATTCAAGACAAACATCAATTCTATACATGTTTTTCTAGTATATGGAAGAGGTAATAGCAGAGACAATACATATTTTTTCATCAAAGCCAAAACATTAAAAGGAAATGTACATGCTAATATGTCTTATGACTAAATTCTCAAAATCTTTAACAAAATATTATCAAGTCTAACCCAACAGTGTATATTATCAACTGAGACTGTGCTAGGGATAGAAGGCTGGTTCAACCTCAAAAGTCAACCAATGAAAATTATAATGCTAATAAAGTGAAGAAGAGAAGCCACCACATAAACAAAAATGGTGGAGTCTAACACTGGAGTTCTTCTAATGAGAAGATAAAGGACCAGATGTCCTCAGTGTCATAAAGTGGAAATAATCTTGAATCCACCGCTATGTATGACAGAACTTGGAGGCCTGCCCCTCTTGTAGGAAGCTGCAGAAGTTCTTCAGCATAGGAAGGCAGTAGCACAGGTCCTTTACTCACAGGTCTCACTTGTGTTCTTGTACTTACATTCTTATTCCACTCCAGTCACATGACACCTTGATCACAATCACCAAAGTCATAATTTATTAATAGCCTTAGTTGTGACTATTGAAAAGTAACACTAAAATATAAGTGTTCCTCTTTTTTTCTTCAGGTAAATTTCATTGGTTCCATCCCTGGAAAATCCCACACCTTCACACCTTGCACTAAACACACAGAGGAGATCGGGGAGGGAGAAAGGGATCAAGGGAGGGAGAGGGAGAGAGAGAGAGAGACAGAGGCTATTTTCCCTTTCTGAGTTCAGAGTTCTTTCATTAGGTAATTTAAACTCACTGGTATCTCAATGACAATTATCAACTGCAAACTATTCTTAGCCTTGGAAATTTCAAAGTTAAGTAGAAATTGGTGGAGAAATTTCTCTGTGTACTTCTTATATTGCACCTTTTAAGTGGGCTTCAATTGTCTTTAAGAATTTTTCTTTTTATTTTTCATGATAGGGTTTTCTGTGTAACAGTCTTAACTGTCCTGGAACTAGCCCTTGTAGACCAGGCTGGCCTCGAACTCACAGAGATCTNCTGCCTCCTGAGTGCTGGGATTAAAGGTATATGCTACCACCACCCAGCCAAGATTTATTATTAACTACTCAAATATTTAATGTTCTACCTCATGTATCTATTTACATACAAGGTAGTAGATATCAATAGATAGGGTAAGACTCTGCCACTCACCCAGTTGTATATGACAGAAGAAATGGACTTAGATCATACCATAGGGTACGCAGAGTTATTATGACATCCAGCATCAAAGGAATGGTTTCACTGGTGGCTTTAAGCAACTATGTAAACAATCACCTGTTAATAACAACCATTTAATGAGATTTTATTATGCCCATCCTCATCATCTACATTAGTCATATTTTTCTGCTGCTATGAAAAATATTTGAGAGAAACAATTTAATTGAGAAAGTATATTTGTCTTGGGTCTCTGCATTTTCAATGCGTTATAGTGCAGAAGAGTAACAGGGCAAAGCAGCTCACACCATGGCAACCAGGAAGCAGAGAGGAGTAATGGCTGTGCCAATGGATTCCACTATCTTCTCTTTTTGTTTTGGTGGATATTCCAGCTTAGAGAATGTGCTACCCAAGCTCACACTGACATTTTTGCTCATCTTCTCAGAAAACATGCTCATTTATAAAGAAATGTTCTAGGCATTTCTTTGATCTAATCAACTGGTCAATCAAGATTAACTATCACAATCTCTCTTAATTCACACAAGCATCTCTTTGAGTGCAATCACCCCCATTTCATTAAAATATGAACGGCTGGAAAGATGACTCAACTGTTAAATGTGTTCTTGCAGAGGATCTAAGTTCAATTCCTAGGATCCATGGCAGATGGCTCACAACCACCTATAACTCAAGCTCCAAGGAATCCAACACCCTCCTCTTGCCTCCATATACTCACACACAGTATACATATGGTCACAGGTTTAAACATTTTTGTTAAACAAGTAAATAAAAAATTAAGTTGAGACAGGTCAATTAACATAACCAATGTGATAAATAAGGAGTCACTGGCAGAGTAAGGATGTGAACTTAGTCGTGTAGTCAAGTTCTGGGCTTATAACAGGAGGCTTTCCTACATCTTGGAAATTAAAGGTCCTGAAAGAAATGTATTCCTAATGTCATAGAAGTGGTGTGTAGTGAGACTGTGAATGAGTATTAGGAATCTCTAGATGAACAGGACTGGCATATATTTAAAATGAGATGTGTTAGACCGTATAAAACAGCAATGACTGTCTTCACATTATGGATATTGAGAACCCAAGAGTTGCTCATTCTGGTGAGCTGGATGCCTCAGCAGTCTCAGTCTGGCACCGAAGGTCTAGAGAATCCTTAGAAAGCCACTGGTCTCCCATCCACACTGGAAGACTGAAGAAGCTGGGCTGTGATGTCAGAAAAGGAATGTCACAGCATTGGCAGCAGCAACAGTGATGTCAGAAGAGCATACATGAACTAGCAAAGAGACTGGTAATGAACCCTCCAGCAAGACATGAAGACAAAGGAGCAAAAAAGGGGAAATCATTTTTCCTTTTATATAGACCGCCACCAGAAGATACCATGTGCATTTTGAGTGAGTCTTCTCGTTTCAAATAACCTGACCAAGAAAATGTCTCATCGATGTGTCTATCAGCCTATTTGTTGAGTCCAGATCCAGTAAAGTTGACACCTAAGATGAATCATCACAGGTTCACTCTTTGCCAGCCTTATAACTAATCTTACTTCCTTATACTGTACTTAACTTCCAAAATGAAAATAATAACAGTCTCATAATTTGATCCAAGATGATATAGCTATGACATGCAAAACTGCAAACTCACCATTTTCTCCGAGGATAGGCAGCAATGTCCCTTAAAGAATACTTAGCCTTTCAGTGGCCCACAATGTAAATATGATAGCATGGACACATTATCTGATTACCAATGTTTTATTACATGATAAAGAAACAAAGGAAAGGACACACAAATATCTACTTACTATATATATAGATATGCACAAATATGTTCTTAGCAAACTAGGATGGGAACACTCCTGGTAACTGCAGTTCTCATTTCTGTACTTAGCCGTGTGTTCTTGGGTAGTATTGACAATTGCCTTCCTTTACTCTCTCCTCAGTATGTCCTCCACTCTCAATAAGTCCTTCAGCACATGGTAGCTCAGAGGAGTGGCCTAAACTTTCATTGATGAAGTATTTGAGCAATTTGTCCTTACATCTGGATTAGGTCATTGTAGTTTCAATAAGACCCCATTGATCTTAATCATAGGACATGGTAACAGCGAGATATGCCCTAAAGGATCTACTGCACACTTGAAGTACCTCCTCTTTCTTACATCCATTATGGAGAAGCATTACAATTTCTACCCAAATAGTCTGGATCAGTTCCCCTACTAGCCCTGTTATTCCTTTTTTAACCTGTTGAATCAAGGTTATAGGGAACCCAAAGTGGCTAGGGGTAGTCTGAGCTTTCAGTTCAATGAATGTGTATTATGACCTTCTAGCAAAAGCATTTCCCCTTCTGGAAATAAAACTTTTGACCAAAAGAACATAAGGCTGTGAGAATAGAAAGCATTTTTTTTTCTAATAGGTCTCAGAATAATGGAGAGTGATATCATTCCCACTTTTACTTTCTGATTCCCAGACCCATGAATCCTGGCCACAGAAGAAACAGTGTCATATATTGGATGCTAACTTGGAGCTCATAAAGCCTTTTAGACAAACCCCACTGAATCCTTCAATCTATTACCACCTAATTGGTTCTATACTGCATCTTTAAAAGGCCATTCCACTGTTCTAGCAAGCCAGCTACTTCAGGGTGGCGGGGGGACATAGAAAGACCTGTGGATTCCATAAACATGAGCTCACGACCACACTTCTTTGGCTATGAAGTGAGTTCCTCAGTCAGAAATGGTATTATTATGGTGGCTAGGGCATTATCTAAGTCCATGGATGGTTTTGGGAAAGGCATTATGTGAAAGAAATGCAAAACAATAAGCAGAAGAAGTGTTTATTCCAGTAAGGACAAGTGTTACCCTTTAACTGATGGAACTGGTAAATGTGGCCTATATACCACCATGTTCCTGACTTGATCATCCCCAGGGAATTATACCATCAAGGACTCTGATGCTGACATATTAGACACTCAGCTGCAGCTATATGTAGGTAAGCTTTGGGGAGTGGAAGTCCATGGTGTCGAGCCAAGCATAACCTCCATTTCTGACACTAGGACTATTTATTTATGGACCCATTGGACAATGACAGGGATAGCTGTAAAAAGAAAATGATACTAACTGCAGAAAGATAATCCTATATACTTGATTATTGAAATCCTCCTCTGCTAAAGTCATCTTTTGATGAGCATGTGATACAAGTATCTTCATGTCCTGGCCCATTTGGAGATACCCAGACACATAGTTCTTTCATAATGTCTTTTTAATCAATTTTCTAACCATGTTCTTTTCAAGCCACTGATCATCTGGTCAAACTATAGGCTATAGTCCATAAATCAGTATATAGTTACATGTGTGGCCATTTATCCTTTCAACTAAGCTACAAAACCATTTGAAATGCTCAAAATTCTACCACTGTGAAGATCTACCTTTGCATCAGTGTCCTTCAGAGTTGACCAATAAAGAAGCTGTAATGCTGCGGCAGTACTCTTATGGGTGGTGCTTATGTAGTATACAGGACCACATCTAAAAGAGGTCCTAGTCTTCTCTTCCTCAGCTAATCAACCATGATGCCATGAGTGCATGCTTGGAGACAGAAGGCATTGTAAAAGTAAAAGGAATCAGGCGTTTGTACAAGTTCTTCATGCTACTTGCTATGTCTTCAGAATCCACTTGGAGGTGATTATATACATAAATACATAAATATAAACTTTATATATATATAATATGTATGTATATGCATCTTCCATTTCATGATGGACTGCTACTGTGCACTCTCATTATGACTTGGTGGGTCAGATAACATCTCATGATGTTAGCTCAGGTTGCATAGTAACTTAATGACCTGATAGCAAACATTCAGTTTCCACAAAAGGCCCAAAGTCAAATCAAAACACTGTCTCACAAGGATGTATGAATGTCTGCAGGTGACAGAAGACTCTGTTCCCAAAATCCAAAGGGCCTCAATTGTGACTACCCTGCAGAGGCTCAACAATGCCTTCAAATAGCATGCCTTCCTGCCACTAACACTCTATGTACCATCTGGTGTTCCAGGTCATATGTGACTCAAGTGGTGGAGCAGCCTGTACAGGATCCTTAGCCTATTAGGAGCTTTCTTCTGCTCTGAGCCTCACTCAAAACCCAGCAGTTGTCCCTGTCACTTGGTTTTTAGAACAGAAAAGCACGCCCATATGAGAAATGTACTACCTCCAAAATCCAAATAAGTCCACTAAGCATTGTGTTCCTTTCATACTGACAAGAGATGCCAGGTGCCTACCAGACTTTTCCTTTTAGACCACCAACTGGTTGCCAAATCATGACACAGAGACTTATTATTAGTTTTGGATGCTCAGACTGCTTAGGCACATTCCTGAATAGCTATTTTTACTTAAATTAACCTGTTTCTCTTTATCTACCCTTTGCCTCAGGACTTCAAAGATCTACAGAATATGACAATAAAAATGTTTTAAGAACTTAGACCTTTTTTTGACAATGAGACATGTCTGCCTCTGGCAGCATCAATTACTTCAGAGGGGTTGATGGTCATTGAAGAAACTCGCTATGGAATTTGTCCTCAATGTGACAAGGCTAGTCATGTGAGCAAGAAATTACTCTTGCCTGAATTACTTGTTGATGTGCTGTTTAAACTGGACATGCAGGACCCAGATAAATGTAACTGCTAATCTTTCCAAAAGATGGGATGGTCCTTTAGGGTCCCTGCTTCATGGAAGAAACTGCCAGACATTCTGCAGGACACAGAAGAAAGCAACGGATGAACTTTGCCATTACAAGGCAAAACAGATCTTCAAATTTCATGTTTTATGGAAAAAAATCTGCTTGATACTATGGGCCCGTAGGCTGAAGATGGATACCCAAACATTACAAAAGAATTTTGGGTGACTGTCCAGGCTGCAAGAAATCTTTGTCAATTCTAGAACTTTGGAAGTTGCTTACAATGCACTTCCTGGTTACTTAGCTAATATTATATCCTTCTGGGGTCTTTGAAGAGTTGAAGATTATATATCTAACTGAAATGTATCTCTGTATATCTAGAAAGCCTAACTAACATAACTAAAAGTTTGATTATTATATATGACTATTAACCTATATTTCTTAATTTTACATTACATTTTTAAATGTGATGTTTACAAACATAATACCTTAAATAAGAGTAGAAATAGATGTACACCATGTAAAAATTCAACATTAAATTTGTGTCAATAGACAAAGATCAATACCAATGCAAAGTATTCATTTCTATATCACGTATATCTCTCACTTTCACTGCTTCTCTATATCTGACTGACTGGTGTCCGCCTGGCTTCAGGCCCCGAGCATCTCCCTCATTCTCTCATTCTTCTTCTCTTCTCTCTCGAGCCTAGATTTTTCCTTCTATTTATTCTCTCTACCCACCAACCCAGCCTGTCCTTTCTCTGGCATAGTTATTGGCCGTTCAGCTCTTTATCAGACCATTCAGGTGCCTTAGGCAGGCATGGTGAAACAGATGCAGCACATCTTTACATAATTAAACACATGCAACATAAAAAAGTAACACACCTTTACACAGTTGAAGTACTATTTGTCAACATAGACAAATGTAACACAACTTTGCCTAGTTAAGATAATAGTCTACAACACAGAATATTTATCTTTCATCTTAGAAAAGATATCTCTGCAGGTCACCAAGATGATTCCAACTGCTAGACATAGAACTGTAACATTTAATATTTTTCCTGCTAGGTTTGGGTCTTGTTTTGGTTCTACCTTTCCTAGCTATATCTTTTTCCTCCCTATTGGAGTGGGAATGTATGCTCTGCTATTGTATGTGGGACGCATGTAATTTTTGTAAATTGTACAGGGTTCACAGTTAAGACACTGCCTTGAGTCTCAGAAGATACACTGGACTTTCGAACAGTGTAGTTTGATTTCTTATTGGTCTTAAGAATAAAAACACGGAGTCAGATATTAGGAGGATGAAAGCTGAAAGATCAGAGAAGCAGAGCAGCCAGCAACTAGTTCTTACCGCTATGAAATCCTCAGACTGAATGGGGTAGCCTGTCTCTACAAGTCCTCAGACTGAACGCCATGTGCTCCGTTCTCCTCCTGCCTCATATTCCTCTCTCTGCCCCGCCATATCCATTCCAATCTCCACCTCCCTAGTGCTTGGATTAAAGGCATGTGACTCTCTAGTACTGGGATCAAAGGTGTGAGGCATCCCCGCCTGACTCTGCTTGTCTTTTAGACTGGATCAATCCTGTGTAGCCCAGGATAGCCTTGAACTCACAGAGATTTGTCTGCCCCTGCCTCCCGAACCCTGGAATTAAAGGTGTGTGTCACCACTGCGTGGCCTCAGTGGCTAACTAGTTCGTGGCTTAGCTCTGCACTCTGATCTTCAGGCAAGCTTTATTTGTTAAACCACAAACAAAATATCATCACAGAACAGTGCTGGGATTGTTAGGGGCCTTTGAAGTTGGATAGGAGTCAGGGGTGGAACTTGGGATTCGATTGTGAATTGTCCCCTATAGGCTCATATTTTGAATGTTTGGTCCTCAGCTGGTAGTACTGTCAAACAAGGCTACAGAGCATTGCTGCAGGGAGTGAGACACTGGAGTAGGACTTAAGACCCGCATGCTTTCTGTTCCCCCTCTCTGTTTCCCAAGCCTGCATGCAGTGTAACTAGCCATCCTTCCGCTCCTGCCACCACGCCTTCTCTGCCTACTACCATGTCCTCTCTGTCATGGTGGACCGTATCCTGAAGGCAAGCACAAACCAGCCCTTTCTCCCTCCAGTTCCTTTTGCCCAGGGTATGTTGTCATAGCAATGAGAAAGCAATTAACACAAGGTGCTAAGGAAGCAGTTGCAAGAAGGGATCACACGTGTTCGGGAGGGTATGCCAGAGAAACTGCGGACATTTGAGAAGAAGCATCTTGATTGGCAGGCAGGATTTAAAAAGGTAGAGAAGAATGAGAGAGGGACTGCAGGTTTCTAGAGGAAGAACCGGGACTAGGAAAGGGCTTTGTGTATACAGACAGCTGCCCTGTGTGGAGGGAGGGTGTGAGCACTTGCTGTTGCTACTGCTTACATATTATTTTGCAAGAAATGTGTTCCTGGGAGTAACAAATAAAAGTATGATTTGGTGTAATTTCCCCTGCCAGTTAAAGTCGATTTTTCTTGTAGCTATCAGGAAACCACCATTCTGCTGAGAGAGAAGTCAAGCAAGCAACAACACAAGAGTAAGGTCCTACGAAGAGAGCAATCAGGGCTTCAGCAAATCAGACATCGTCAAGGCCCACCACGGATCGAGTTGAGAAGTGGGGGCTTCATGGGTGTTGCTCACCAGACAAAGGAACCTAGTCCTGAGTTGTGGGAACAGCTTGTGCCAAACCAAGACGGGAGACAGACCAGACGCAGCCTGTTTGTGAGGCTGCAGGTGTTAAGTACGGCAGAAGACAAGCGAGCAGGTGCGACTTGATTGCATGGATACCAGGGGCCTACCAGAGGTCAGCTGCTGATGAGACTGTGTGCGTAAAAGTGAGGATGTGGTAGGGTGCCCTGGCCCTGAGCAAGCGTGGGCTGGCTTCCCAGGGCAGTCAGCAAATCAATTACGCCCTCCACCGACTTTCGCCTTGTGTATTTAGAATGCATGGTGTTTCCCTGCCAAACATCTGCTCTCGCTATTAAGCATGCCATGGTAACCATTGCACTCAGTGCGTCAGCGCCACCAGGATTGGTAATAATCACAAGTGTCAAAACCGAGAAAGAATGGGGAAGGAAAGCTGTGCAAAAATCCAGCGGCAAGATGATTGGACTGGAGCACCAGTCTGCAGCTCGCCAGCTGCGCCTTCTGCTGCCCTGCTGGGGGCAGGGGAGCTGATAAGGCTCTGGCCTCCTTTTGCCCCTTCTGTTGATCCCACTCCCTGTATTATTCATTCATCCACTGCTTCCCCCGACGTTGGAAAATATGCCCGGCCTTGCCAGCGCAACATATGTGCCCCTGCGCCATTGTGTATGATGAATAAACCCGCCAAAAGCTCACCAGACCTAGGGGCCTCTGGGTGCAGACCCAGCATTGACACAGGCAGGCAGTGGCGTGTCCTGGCGGGGGGCCACGGGTAGGCACAAACCAGGCTTGGGCTTTCAACATGACTACTTCAGAGCCGGGAGACCTTGGCAAATCTCTTAGCTCTCTGAGCCCAGCTTTTGCCCCTTTTTGAAAAAAAAAAAGGGGGGGTATAGCAGCAGCGCTTATCAACTACATTCGATTCGCTCTTGGACGCTTAAAGGGAACCCAGCCTTTCATGAGAGCTCAGCATGGTCCTTCAGGGTCAGCTATATGATTTCCTTTTTAATTGCGCTCTCTAAAATAGAGATAAATAAAATTGCTAGGCACTGTGCCCAACTCTATATTCTATTTATGGGATCTCCACAGCCATACTCAGGAAACTGACACTGTTTGACGCGAAGTTTGAGTACAGGAGACGGTTAAAGGTTAAGTGGCTAGTCAAACCCTCAGGTGGTGGCAATACCAAGCCATAGGTTGACCTGGGAACTCAATCTCAGCCCAGCTTGCTGCATCAGCCACCCTGCTGGCCCTCTTACCTTGTTCTTCGCTACACCGAAGGATATACTATTTTATAGGCTACAGGAGCTATAACATGAAGTTATTTCCTCTTCCAAACAAAAGCCCTTCAGAAAGGCAGAGCCAGCTCCCAGTGCTCCAAATCTGTGTTCCTTCTGACCAACCGGTGCCAAGGGGCAAGTGCCCCTGTCTCCAATTATTTCCCACGGGTCCCTTCCACTGTGGTGAATGCCTCTCTCAAAATGAGCTCAAACCTGTGCTGTGGGATTCCTGAATGGGAGCTGGGGCTTCCCTTTGAGCGAGTCAGCACGTTTAGAGGTTCACAGATAGGCAGACTGGCAAGGTTGGTGCCACCATGTAGAGCATGCCCCTTTGGATGGCTTCTGAGCATCCCTGGATACTAGTTTCAAGCGATGTTCGGTAACGTGGGTTCCAGCGCCCTCAAGTGGACAGGGAGTGAAATATGTGAAAAGGACACTTAAGACTAAAGAGAACATAGTCTCTATTAACAAAGTAAGTTAAGCATAAAATACAATTCCCTGCCTGCGACGCAGATAGTGTTTGTATCTCTTTCCAGTTTGGGGTGAAATGGGTGATCACCCTGCAGAGGTCAGGAAGTAAGCAGGAACTGACCGCTAGTGCTGTTTCTTGTGCCAGCCAATGAAAACGCATACGTCACTTAACCCCCTGCCCTGCTGCTGGTAAATTCTGACAGGCCACTCCAGACACAGTGTTCTTTCAGCTGTTTTAAGGAGGTAAGGAGAAGGCAAGTGTGAACATCCGGGTCAAAGATTCCAACCAAAGAGATGCTTCCTTCCGTCGCTGCCTCATGGAATCTAGAAAAAGTGAGCAACCGCGTGAGAGCAAGGAAAGAAATCTGAGGCAGTATAGCCCAAGGCCAGAGAACAACTTGTCACCTCAGGGCTGGATAGATTCATAAACGCATATGGTAACCCCACAATCCTGCTTAGGCAAATGTCTGGGAGCGTTTTTCCTGAAAAACTCCCCCCAAAATATCTAGGAGTCACTGGGCAAGATCCTCTAAGAGCGCCCCTTTTCAGGGAGTGCTGAGGTGAGACTGTCCCCAGGTGCATTCCAGCTAGATCCAAATCCTGTGAGACTCATGAGACAGCAGTCTCGTGACTAAACTTTTCTAGCAGAGTTGGAAAGCATCCAAGCATCCAATGCTTGTTCAGCACCAACCATCCCCCATACACTTGGTATTGACACCATGGCTTTGTGACAGGCCAGTCTTTAACCTACCAAGATTGGGCACACTGTCGAGTTCCTTCTGTTGCCATCACTTTGTGAGAAGAACCAAGGGGTCTTATAGGTAGGAATCATTCTCTGAAGTGACAGTTGACCTACCCTCATACCCAGGGTTATAAGACAATAGCTTTCCCTGATTAAACCTCTCTGGCATTTTAAAACCTGGCTAAGCATGCTGTTGAGCTGCTAAGCAGCAGCCATGATTGAAGCACCTGCAGCCACATGCTCAACACAAAGAAATGGTTGAATGGCTGTCTTAGTAATCCCCAAGCAGCAGCGTCCCTAGTCAGACCGTTCATACCCATCTGCTGTCAGTGTTGATGGTGTCATGTGATATGTAATTCACATGGCACCACACACCAGACCACAATGATAGCAAGCTGGGATGCCAGTGCCTTTGCTGAGGTTCCCCATGGAGGAATGCCCTAGAATCAAAGTTAGCAATCTTCTCTGCTATTCAGGCTGTGGCCCTTCCTTGTCTCTCCTCCCAGGAACCCTATCTCCTATAAGCACTCTAGTAGCTGGCCTCTCCTGGGAGTGTCTAGTTGCTTTTAGTGAGGGAAAATAGACCAATAAGGGATGTAAAGGCGAAGTAGGGATCAGCAAACAGATAGGAGACAAGAAATGGAGACCCATATTAGGGAAGGGGGGGGTAAAGAAAATACAGTGTCATAACAATTCTAGATAGTTTTGTTTGTTTTGATGAAAATAATTCCATCTTATGTTTAGTAACTTGGAAATCTTCATTATGCAAAAAATATTTTTTGGAGGAATAAAAATAGCAGGCACCGTAAACTTTCTATTGAGAGTTGAAATATCTATTTCAAGTAAGCAATTTCTATTTCACCTCTATCATCTTTAACACTATTATTGATACATGGAGATCCAACCTGGAATCACCTGCATGCCTTTCATATCCCATTTGTTCAGAAGAAAAAAAAAGAATAAAGACCTTGTACAAGAAACTAAGATAAGATAACCCAGGGACGTCTTGGGAGTTCAAGGCAGACCTGCCTGGGCTGGTGGATTGCCCAATATCTTGACATTTCATAACTTGAATATATTGTAGATTTTTGTATATTGACTTTTTGTACATTGAATATTTTTCTCATTTTCCCCTAAGACAAAATGAATAAATTATAGGTATATAGGAATACTTTCCAGTTTTATTTAAAAGGTCACCATTCATGGCTTAAAATACCATAATCCTTCTATGCCCACACCCAGCACACACCTCCTCTTCTCATGTGATGGAAATGTGAAAGGAACTTTATCCAAGACTTAGACGTGGGAGGCAGGTACTCTACTGAGTATGTTGCCCATCCCACTCAAAATCAGATCCCAGATCACCCCGAATTGCCAACAGATACATGCTCAAATACTTCAAACACAAAGCAAGAATCATCTGCAGGAGGCAGATAGCAAGGCAGGTCAGACAAGCAGAGACTCTGTGCCCAGCCCACCTGAATGGCCTGGGTCACAGAATCCCTTTTCCTGCTGCTTGAGGGCAAGCCATAATAATTCATCTTATGGGTTATTTTCTTCTTTAATGAAAAGGCTGGCTCTTAAAGCCCCATCTTCTTTTAGCATTTAGCTCACACTCAGCTAAGCCCTGCTAAACACTCTTTGGGTAGAAACAGCTCCTTTCCAAAGAGGAAATTTTATGTGTATCTTTGAGAGGTTTGCACAACCTGCTTGTAGTTAAGTGGCTGGAATATCCAGGCCTGGCTTTGTGACACCTCCAGGCAGAGTTTTCTTATGTGGTTAGCTCAGCTCATTCTTAAAACTCCTGTAGGCTTTTGAATCTGGATTTCTCAGCCTGAACGATAAACTGCATCTTCTCATAGGCTAGCTAGTTCAGAGGTGGAAGCCAAGGTCATATTTCAAAGAAAAAATAAAAGGGGGAAGGTTTTTGATTGGCGTGTGGAACAATTTCACCCAAAGACCTAAGTTTTGAAATCTACAATAGCTTGAGACATAAAGGCTACAACGACATGATAAACAACCACCCAATAAAGCAATCAAAGGCATTTGGTTAGGTGATACGGATGGAAATGTATGCTTTACACCTTCTTCTCTCTAATCTGAACTCAGACAAACTGATTGATAGGTGAAGACAGTGAGGGAGAGCCTTCATCTACTATTACTGCTAACCTTCCTGTAAAGATGTTTAAAGATGTGCAGCCCATTTGGACTTTCAATCAGCCCCATCGGCATTGTTTCTAGTGAAGCCTACAAGAACACACCTAGAGGATTTGTTACATTTCCAGCTGATGCGTTAAATTCCACATGGCATTTGGCAAAAGCAGTGTAATAAAACAGAAAAAAAATCAGCTTTGGAGTTAAATTGATCTGTTCCTAGTTCTGTCATTAACAACTACACATCTCCTTGATCTTCAGTTCCTACATCTGCAAACCTGGAACAGTAAAGTAAGAAATATCTGCAACATGGGACTGCGATGATAATTCAGTTAAATGAGGCAATAAACAAGTTTAGACTGCCTGGAATAGATCAAATTTTTCATATGCATTTCCAGAAAAGTATATAAGTAAGGAATGCTCAGGCCTAGGAAATGAGGTAAGCTGAGGCTTTCCTTCCTTCTCTCCTTCCATCCTCTCTCTCTCTCTCTCTCTCTCTCTCTCTCTTGTGTGTGTTTCCCTTCTTTTGATATTGCTAATGTGACAATATTTCCTGTGTTTTCATGGGTTTAGTTAACCTCCTTAGGTTAGAGTTTTCCTTCTAGCACCTTTTATATGACTGCATTTATAGATAGATATTGTTTAAATTTGACTTAGAATATCTTATCATGAAATGTCTTATGTCTTAGTTAGAATTTCTATTTCTGTGCAAAGGCATTATGACTAGAGTAACTTTGATAAAGGAAAACACTTAATTAGGGTTTGATTAAAATTTCAGAGGTTTAGTCCATTTTCATCATTGTAGGAAACTTGGTGGCATGCAGGCAGACATGGTGCTGAAGAGGAGCTGAGAGTTCTACATCTGGATCCACAGGCAGCCACTAAGCCTGGTTTGAGCTTCTGAGACCTCAATGCCTGCCCCCAGTGACACACCTCCTCCATCAAAGTCGCAACTACTCTAAGAAGGTCACATCTCCTAAGAGTGCCATTCCTATTGGCCTATGGGGGCCATTTTATTCAAATCACCAGATCTTATTTTCTCCCTCTATGGTGATTGAAAGTTTTGATGCATATAATAGTTTGGAATGGCATCTGTGGTCTCTAAGATTCTGCACCACAACACTTCAGGCCTCCTCCCTGTCAGAGTCTCCATTGAGAAGTCAAGTGTAATGCTAATAGATCTACATTGATAAGTTATTTGGTCTTTTCTCTTGCAGCTTTTAATATTCTTTGTTTGTTCTGTTTGCTTGGTGTTTTCTTTGCCCATCTTTATAATTTTAGGGATTTCAAAGTTGTTGACAACAGGTGTGGCTACAAAACAAGATATCCTGACCTAGGGTGTGGTTACTTGGTGTTTTGGAAAGGAAGGTGGCCCAGAGAGGTGTATTTGATCCACCCTGAGCAAAGGTCAAAGAAGACAAGCATACTCCAGTGCTCCTTCATTTAAAATAGCAGCTTTGACATAGGGAGTGACTGCCTAGGATACTTGGTCTAGGTGTTCACTGTCCTAAACATCAAACACTTTACTAATGAAATAATGGTTTGATGCCTCAGTTATTAAATTGAGTATCTATTCTGGTTGTTCTTTGTGTCATGTTAAAGTGGTCTTTTATCTTTTTCTTCCTCTTTTGTACTGAGGTGTAAAAAAATGCAAAAGTAAACATGGGCAAACTCAGAACTCAAAATTCAGCATTCAGTATCTCCTGAGCTGCCCTCTCAGTACTATCCCGTGTCTCTGTGTTTCTTATCTCTGTCCTGCCTACCTAGCATTTCTAATCCTCATGCCCCTACTGTGGAGTGTACAAACCTGCCTCGACTGGACTATGGCAGAAGTCACCCCCAAAAGGTGACTTATGACAGCTGTACTTATATCTGTGCCTTGTCCAGCCATCACCACAGAGGCTTCCTCTGGTAGCATATAAGAAGAGATGCAGAGGCACAGACTGTGGCTAGGAAACTACTCTGTCTTGATAACTTCTAGGAGGACCCTTCATGTGGAGAAAAATGAGGCAACCACAGACTTGCCAGTTGGGAGAGCATTTCTGGTGAGCCATTATGGTTCTCTCAGGGGCTAGTTTTAACCTTTATTGATTCTTTTTGCCTTACCCAAATGAACTCTACTAGAATAGACCAGAAGTGAGTACACACCTATGACGGGATGAGAAAAAAATGAAAACTGAAGCTATAACTGCTATGCTGTTATTTATGAGCTGGATAATTTTTATGCAACTATTGGCTGACTTTGACTCTTTATTTTTTTTTAAATTTGCTTATTTTACATCCTGATTGCGGCCTCCCCTCCATCCTCTCCTCCAACACCTTCCTCCCCACCTCTCCTCCTCCCCTATCCACCCTTTCTCCATATTTTCTCAGAAAGGGGTAGGCCTCCCATGGGTATCAGAAAAGCACATATTAACAAGATCCCCTAAGATCATGTACTTCTCCCTGGGCATGGCAATCCAGCATAAGGAATAGGTGACCAAGAGCCAGTCAAAGCACCAGGGACAGCCCTGCTCCCATTGCCATGAATCTCATAAATACTCTGACTCTTATAACTATTTTGTTTATGAAATGGATCACCATCCTCTGTCCCCTTTAGATGAAAAGATATGTCAGAGTCCATTAGTGATTTGTCCAGAGATAACATGGAGATAACAGTTATCTAGGAATTACATATAATTTCATTGGTTTCCATCTTTCCTCTGTTGCCTTCATCCTGTCCCCTCCCAGGTGAGGAGGCCCCAGCAGCTTGAAAGCACATGTCAGTTCTTCTTTCTCTTTCCATTCAGACATGACAGTCTGGGGACAGCACAGATGCGGTAGTAGACTGGGGAAAGGGTGAGGCCCATTCTGAACTTTGCACTCAGCTTCTCATTGACTGGGAGCTTGAAGGTAAAGTTTTGCATGAGAACAGTGAAGAAAATGAACAGCTCAGATATTGTTAGTTTTCCAGGGCAAGTTTTCTTTCCTGTGGCATCAAAACAGAAGACCAGTCATTTTCTCAGCTCAAATTCTTGGCTCCAAGGACTGATATCTCAGTACCTCATTAAAGTCCTGAGTTGACCCTGAAATTTTTATTCAACTGCTCATTTATCTGCAATGGGTCTACAAAAGGTGTCTGCCTGGGATCCCTCAGAGCACAGAATCTGCAAGTCCTACGTCAAAAGTCAAATGTCTTCATGGGCAGGGAGCTTTTGGTGAGAACAGTGTGTAGGATGCTAGAAATGGGAATCGTGGCTGTCTGAGAAAGCTTAAGAGCTTTCATTACTCAGTTAACCAACATCACTGATACAACAGACCATAATTTGGTGACAAGATTTTTGATGCCTTTCAATACGTATGATGAAATACAAATAAGTGTGGCAGCAAAGTGTGCCTGAAGTGAAGGTCATCTTTTTCCTATATTCATTGTCCTCTTCCACGTTGACTTATGTGAGTGACCTTAATGATCATCCTTTCTCCATAGTGGTCCCAAAAAGGAAACCAAGGGAAACTGGGGCATTACAGGGGCTGAGCCATGGGTGAATGTAGAAGTTCAGTTATTTACCTGACCTCTCCTTGAAACAGAGTACACCATATTAGCTGGTCTCCACTGATGTAAAGGCTAGAATTGTCCTCCAGGCAGTCTAGAGAATGCAGATGGGAATAGGAACAACCCTACCCCCAGGACTGTCTAAATATGCTGTTACAAAATGCTATTAAGATATTTGAGTCATACCCAGCACTTTCAACCTCTTGCTGTGTCCAGAGTACTTCTTACTGCATATTTACAATTGAATGTACCTTGAAATCATGGCCATCAGTAGTTGGTTGTTTTAATTGTTTCTCAGAGTTGTGAGAGTTAGCCCCATCCATCCACAGTAAGGACTGGCTTTGCTAGTGCGACAGTCTTTATTGACCTTTTCCGTTCTGTCCCTTTTGCATCTTCTTGCTAATGTTCGTTAAAATTGTTCCCCTCAAATCCCTCTCTGGAGGCTCTTTGTCTCCAGGTTTGTTTTGGGAGACCTCTGAAACAAAACATTCCTGACTTCAATGGGTGCATACTTATAAAGAAAGTGATGTTATAACGTGTAATCCTTTCTAGTATTTTCCTAAATGGAGAAAATAATAAAGAAACATGCAGTTGGATTTTTCTACATGTTTGATAATACTAAGCATGCTTACAGACTTGGAAAAATGTTTCAACAATTTTAGAGATATTGATGATGCAAATGCGGAGGTACTTAACCGCAGAGAGAAATTCTTGAGATGGTGTGAGAGATGCATGCATAGAGGGAGCAATCTCTTCAGGAACAGGATCCAGTGGGTAGGAAGAAAGCCCACTATCAGAATAAGGTTCATAAAATCAGTGAAGTAGAAGGTTAGCCTATAAGCATGTGAATGAACTTGGAAAGCATATTGGAGTAAGACAAGAAAGAAGTTGAAAGGTAACTTTAGACAACCAGGGTATGGAAATCAAGGTTGCTGAAGGAAATAAGATCAAGCCAGTAAGTATTGTATGAGAAAGTTATGATTTTTGTAGTATTGAGTAGAATGAAAGGAGTAGATGTGGGAATAAAGAAAGGAAATAGGATGCCAATGAACAAGGGTGACAGACACTAACTGTATTGTCAGTGGTCTAGAGAGGACTATGCTTCACATCAAATTTAGCATTGTAAAAGAGAAAAATCAAAGGGCAAAGAGGCATATACCAGTTGCTGTTTTGATTCTGGTTATGCACAGTGTGGTAGTTTGAAAGAAAATGGCCCCCAAAGAAAAGGGCACTATTAGGAGGTGTGGCTTTTCTGGGGTAGGTATGGCCCTGTTGGAGGAAGTGTGTCACCATGGAGGTGGGCTTTGAAGTCTCTTTTGCACAATCTTCACTCAGTATGACACTTAGACCATTTCCTGTTGCCTACAATATGTAGTACTCTCAGTTACTATTCTAGAACCATGTCTGCCTGCATACTCGCATGCTTCCTGTGATCATAATGTACTGAACCTCTGAAACTGTAAGTGAGCCACCCCAATTAAACGTTATCCTTAGAAGAGTTGCTGTGGTCATGAGTTTTCTTCACAGCAATAGAACCTCTAACTAAGACAGAACTTAGTACTGTTTTAAGCCCTGCTTAATGGGCCATGCTAGTAAGAGCATGGAAGACAATGATGCTGAGAAAGATTTTAACTGTGGGGGTCAGGAGGCTTTAAAGAAGAATTTAATATGTTGCCTAGAGATCATTCTTGTTGCCCTTGTCAGAAAAGTTTGCCTGAGGCTAAAGTGAAGAGTTCTTCTGGCAGAAGAAATATCAAAACCGCCTAGTACATACTCTGTCGTTGGTTATTAGTGGTAACTCTAATGAAGATTTATAATGAAAGGGAGCAAGCTAGGGAAAGTAAATTACAAAATGTAAAATTTGAGAAAAGAAGCATAAGGAAATGGAATAGAGGTAAATCCCATGTTTAAGAGGATAAATGGAAAAAGAAATGGAATAAAGGGAGTGGTGACCTCAGGACAAGATCCCACTGAGGTAAGTTTCCAACTTGTAAAAAGGAATTAAAGCAAAGCTTCAAGCCAGGTGTCATGTTGCAAGCCTTTAATCCCAGCACTCAGGAGGCAGAGATCTCTGAGTTTGAGGCTAGCCTGGTCTACAGAGGAAGTTCAAGGACAGTCAAGCCTAGTCAGTAAAGACAACAATCAAAAACAGAAAGGTGATGCTATAATTGAATGAGGGGGCCATGTTCCAGCCACAGCAAGCAGATGAACTTGGCAGCTTTGGCCACATGGCTTGGCTTTACAGTTATAGACAGAAGAAATAAGTATGGAATTTGCCGGCATGCTAAGAAAAGCTGCTGAGGCCAGGCATGTGTCAGGGATGTTCCTGAATGGAAGCCTAAATAGGCCATTGCATGAAGCTGTGAAGTTGAAGCCTGGATTGCCATGGAGATGTTAGAGATATTAGAGATGCCAGAGTCATGGTATACCTGCCCAGGAGAACTGCTAACAGGAGTGGAACCAGCCCAAAGAAAGAAGTATGTTGCTGTCAACAAAGCTGAACAGAGGTAGAGATCTGAACAGCATTTTGACATCAGACATGGGAATGCAGAATTTTAAGTTTGCCCGGCTGATTTTTAGTCTTGTTTTGGGCCAGTATTTCCTCAGCATGTTCTCTTCCCTGCATTTTGGAATGGTAATGTATATCCCATGCCATTATATTGAAAGTATGTGATCTGCCTTTTTATTTGATTTTACAAAAAATTGCAGTCAAGAAATTGCATGAATCACAGAAGAGACTTTAAACTTTAGACTTTTAAATAAGTTTGAGACTGTTATACACTATGTAGGTTTTTGAAGTTGAACTAAATGCATTTTTGCATTATGATATTAATGTGGTGGCTTGAAAGAAAATAGCCTCCAAAGGCAGTGGCACTATATGGAAGTGGTCATGTGTCTCTTCTCAGCAATGAAAACACTAACTGAGGCACACGGGGTGTGAAAAGAAATACAGAACTATGTGAAATGGCTGTGGAGGATGTTGTGTCACTGAGAGAAGCTTGTTCCAGGTAGAACAAGGAAGGGTAGTCATCACTCGCATGAGAGACAATGGACATGAAGACTACTGATGACAAATTAAGGATTGTGTCATTAGGTCGAATTCGTTTTGTCAAGGCAATGAAAACACAAACTTGTCTAAAGAAAGACACAGATACAAGTGACATGGGAAGATCTTAAGTAAGGACCTCTGCCATCTATCAGGAGAAAGGAACAGCACAGAAAGAGCATGTCTTCCTGATGGTCTAGTAGGAGAAATTGCAGGACCAGTTCTAAATTTAGTTGCCTTCATACTGGTGGTATGCGTGTGTGTGCGAGTGTGCGAGTGTGTGTGTGTGTGTGTGTGTGTGTGTATGCAGGATAAAGAAGAGGACTTCACTCAACTTACTAACTCTTCCTAGGCTGAGTATGAAGACTTCTCTGTGAATTCTACTCTTGTGTTGCTCAATTTGAAGCATTTCTGCTTCCGTTTCTCCACAGAGCTGCATTTTACATTTTGCCAAAGTAAAGTGAAAGCACCTACCTGGCAGCAAAGGGTAACGCAGACTCAGCTGCTGTGTGAAAATAATAATAATAATAATAATAAAACAGTACAAACAACATTCTTTCAAATTCCAAGTTCCACTCTCGCCTCCTTTGGTAGGAGCTCCTGCAAATTCTTTCCAAGGTTCCGTAGTGTAAACTAAATTTCTCTTTGCTCTCATTCCCTTTCTGCAAGCCCTTCTACTGCCTCCCTCTCTGTTGATACCTCCTTTTTTCCTTTCATGAGACAGTTGTCTATCCCAAAACAGTGGTTTAGGACAAAAACAACCATTTATGTTCTCCCACAGTTGTTGTGCACCCTAAATTCTGTAAGTGCCCAGGGAATGTGCACTATGGGCTAGGGCACTTTCGCAGTTTTAGACAAATAATGCTAGAACAGGACTATAAGGGAGACCAAATGTCTCTCTTCATGAGCTTAGGCTCCTTCCTGTCACCTCTCCATATGGGTCATTAAAGGCCTAAAAGTAGAAGGACGTTATTCACCAGTATATCAGGGATATCTTTCCAGAGTTGTAGACCAGGCAGAAATGTCAGTCTTCTCTCACGGCCACTCTTCAAAAGTCACCAAGTGCCACCTCAACAAGTTCTTCATCTCTTGCAGCCATTTCCCAGTTCCAAAGAGGCATCAGAATCTTACATGAAAAAGAGGTAGATAACTCAGAGAATGCTATAATTTTTTAAAAATTATGTTTTACTTACTATTTTTTTATGCAGGTTAAAATAGCCATCATTTGCATGTCTAGCCTTTGACACAGTCAGTCAGGTTGGAATTAATTTGCATTTAGAAAGCCAGTACAATATAGCCCACCAATGTGAGGCCTTCTGTGCCTTGAAAATTGGGTTTTTGTCATATTTAATCTCCTGGATGTAACCCTTCCCAGATCTGCCTTTCCTTCCTTTTTCTTCCTACACAACTTTAAATATTTTCTTTTGTTCCCATCAAGGTTAATTTATATGTTCAAAGAGTCTTGCATGTGTGGCCTTCCGCTGGAGTGGGTTGACTGATAGGCTCTATACTCATAGATAAAATTGGCCCACCCTTTTACAACCGCTGACAAACGCTAGTATTTCCCCAGACAGGGGTGAAACTTCATGCCCCATTTTCCTCTGCATGCTGGGACTTGGTCTGCCTTTGACATCCCTACCTATGTCTTGTGCATACTTTCAGGGTTGGTGTCAGCTCATATGTGCAGTTACCCTGCTGTATCCAGAAGATACTATCCTATAGTCATCTTCTGCCTGTGGGTCCTATGCTTTTTATATGCCTTCTTATTCAATGATCCCTGAGCTTTGGAGCAGATGGTTCGGTACATATGTTCCCTTTAGGGCTGAATATCACGCTATCTTTTGTTCTCTGCACCTTGGCCAGTTAAAGGTCTCTGTGGTGATCATCATAAACTACAAACATGAGCTTCTTAGATAAGGGCTGAGAGGGGCATTTGAGAGATGAATATTCTATTATTTTATGTGTGGATTTAATATTATGTCCATTTAGTAAAATAATATTAATATTCTTCCTTGAGCCTACTGCCCGTCTAGCCATAGGTTCTGAGCCTTATAACAATGCAGGTGTTTCATCTTGTGACATGCACCTTGAATTCAATTAAAAGTGCTTGAATGTTCTCATGATGTTCATGCCCCTACTCATCATTGGTTATGTCATCCAGACAGTCAGTGTAGATTGCAGGGTTCACAACTGGGCATGCTTGATCATTAATCTTCTCCTCAAATAGACTGCATACCACCTTCAAGCGCTATAAAAGCTATATAGCATGAACGAAGCTTTTAGATTAGTACTAGCTTGGTTTCTTCATCTTTATGACTCAAGTATGTAGTATCTTTGGCAACAGGGTTTTGCCATCAAGTTTGGAAGGCAACCATGAGCACTTAGCAACAAACTGTAATGCTTAGTTGTCTCTGGGACATCACTGACTAACAATTCCAAAAGAAGTAACCCATTGATATCACTAGGCTCCTTTTGCTTTTGTTGTTAGCCTGTGTAGTCTAGTACAGACATTGTAGCCCATTAACTCCAGGGCCAGGGAAACCTCTGAGCCCAGCAGCCACCATGACAGCATAGTTTAGCTATGAGTAGGGCTCCCTTCAGAACCTGGGTACACCTACCTCTTCCACCCCTTGCCCTAGCATCACACCTACCAAGAAGATGGAGCTGGACTAGACCATTATGCCTGATGGCACCATCGTCACCATTGTCCAGTCCTGGCCCCATGTAGATGGCAAATTAGACTCCCGCTTCCAATCCCCACCCTAGGTGGAAGTGACTGAGAAGATGACAACTGTGCTGGTGAGATCAGTGGTCCCAACAATGCCTCCCACAGCAGCAGCTGAGAACGCCACCTTTGTAATGACCTGGACCCAGTAACAGAAACAGCAATTCGTCAGCTGACTGAGCCCAGTAGGTAGGCAGCCAAGAAGACACCCACCAAGCGCAGCATGCTCATCATCTCTGGTGTTTCCAAGGTGCCCAACTGTCAATATGAGTTGGTACTTCTCTGGAAGCCTCAATGCAAGATGATGTAGGAACCAGTGGTCATCACCTCCCTCAGACTCATCAGCCACAACCCCAGGAACCCTCGATGCCCTCGTCAGTCCCACAAGTGTCCAGGAAGCAGATGAGATGACACTTTAAGACATTTCTGAGAGTGCATCAATGGATGATGTTGAGTCAGATACAGGGTCTGCTGGTGCCCTGGAGACCCAAAGACCCAAGAATCACAAAGTGAGTTTCCTGCAGAGTGGCACTAAGCTCATCTTCCACCGGAGATCACAACAGAAGGAAGCTGGTCTGAGGCAGTCACACGATGACCTCTCCCAACATGATGGCCACACCTAGAGTCCAAAAGAAGACTGGCAGCTTTATTCATCACCTTATCAAGCAGTTTTCCTTCAAATCCAAATCCAAGGCCAATGGTAACCCCAAACCCCAGCTCTGAGAGCCCTCCTGAACTAGGAGAGGGCAAGAGTTCTCTCAGTCCATTGCCCACGTCCCCTTTTGTAACCCTTCTTGTATTCCCAATGCTGGGGCAAGGAAAGCCTTCAGATCCTAAGAAGCCCGAGCACTCTGGGCTGTGGGATACCTTGGAAGCATCTTTGACATGGAAAGCATGTGAGAGGCGGACACTCGTTGCTATGGACATAGAAGAGAGTTTGGCAGTTGAGAGTAAGACGCAGGCTCTGTCTTGGCATGTGTGGACATTCTTCAGAAGTCTATGCCCTCTGCTGGCACTGACCCTAGAGAGGAGCTTCAGGGCACTCATCTCCTTGGCAGATCCTTCTCCCTTATTTATTCTCTTTTCTACTTATATGTGTGGTCTAAGACCCTCGGCAAACAGATACTAGAGAGCGTCTCTCCCAGGTGAGCCTTTTAGTGTCCCTAGGCAATCTCCAGGAGGGGGTTCTATACCTCTCTTGAGGGTCCCCACTTAGACAAGCGCCAATATCTGTCTCAGAAAGACATTAGCAGACCATAGGAAGCTAGTGCTCAGGATGGGGGTTAGGTACTCCCCATCTTCCTACCTCTTACACTGCTCCTCTTCTCCCCTTCCCCTTAATTGCCATTTTGTACTTGATGCCCTCTCAATGAGCAGTGGCTCAGTTAGAAGGAGGAAGTCAAGAAGCTGGTAGGAAATCTTCCCTAGGGGAGCTTTAAAGATAGTGCGATCACAGAGCAAGGCTGCACCTCTGTGTTGGGGGATGATGATGTCCACTGCTGTGTGATGGCTTGGAATTTAATTTATTTAATTAAAATCAAATTGGATTTTTTTTAATGAGTCTATTTTGACTCTATGTATGTATCTATGTATCTAGATGTACTGTAGGAATATTCTTCTGTAGTAGGTTTCCATATGATTTCTTTTTGAAAAGCCTGTAGATTTGATGTTTTTAATAGCTTTTCCAAGTGATAGTCTTTTTATATTTTATTTAAGCTACATTTTAACTTGAACTATATTCCAAGTATTTCTTTGACTTTCAAGGCACCAAAAATCTTGTGAATGTGGGCAACCCACCTCTCTACTTAATTTATTAAGACACTATTCATATTGATTTAATCTGTTATATCCTCAAACATGATTAAATTTTGGTGTCCTGGCCGAATCTACAATATGGATGCTGCCTGAGCACCAAAGTCAAAGGCTTAGACATGCCTTGATGGTGACGTTATTTTTTATTCTTGGGTAAAGCATGTCAGTGTCCACTGTGTGGTTTCTGTTTCTTTTCCTTTGCAATCAACCAGTGGAGAGATATTTTGACGGCACAGAAATATCCATACCCACGAAGAGAGAATTTGATAACCTAGGATCCAATGCCCAAGAGTGACACAGAACTGCTCATATGTACTGACCAAGTTTGCTTCACAGCGAGTGTGGTGTGCAGTCCCGCAGTGTGACTACAAGAAGGTAACTGTTAATTATAGCAAGTCTCCTTGTCCCAACTCCCCTCCTATCTTTCTGCCACCTGTGAAATACATCCACCGACTCATTAAAGATCTCTGTACGGGATAACCTAGACTATGATTACAGGCGCAATAAATGCCACTCTGCTTTTGTCTATAGCCTGACCTCGCTGACATTCTTACTCTTTTTCTAATTCACTGTGTCTTTGCACATCCAAACTACTTTGTGGTACTTCTCTCCACGTACAGCGCTTTCTCTAAGATCACCACATGGTCTACTGTCTGCCTGGGCGAACACAGTCTCCATTTAGATGCCCCTTCTTCAGAGAGGTTATTCCCACCAAACACACGCATGCGCGCGCACACTCCTGTCTTCAGGCCCTACTCTCTACTCAATTAGCGTTTGAGGCGGCTGTCCCTGATTGATAAAGCATCACACATGCGGTTTTTGCCTTTCTCATCCGTGTTTCCCTCCAGTGTGAGAGCAGGTCTGTTATTTTGCTGCCTGCTGTTTGTCAAGGAGACTCAGCCTGTAGAACAGCATCTAGAGAAATACCTGCTGGGTGCATCACTTGGTGCTTCCCACACTCGACACTGGACAAGGAAGCCTCTTTGGAGGGGCTCACTGAGCTTTCGTGTGAAGAACTCACCCGTGCTCTGGCATGGTACTCTTTCATCTGTCACCCCTTGCATTCTCCACAGGAAGCACCCACTGGGCAGGCCGGAAGACAGTCTTCACGGACTGTCCCAGGTTCGCTCTGACACAACTCTTCTTCATTCTTCTCTTTCCTCGGCTACGTCAACTTGAGTTTTCTTGTCGTCCAGATGCTCAACATCAGCTTTCTTCAAGGTCTACCAAAATCACTCCCTTTCAAGCTAAGAGCTATTTATCTGCCGATTCTGCTTCATGGATACACTAACTCACATTTTTATAATGTCACACTATGTACATATATCAAAACATCAACAAGTACCCCAAACTCCATACAATTATCATTTTCATTCAAACATAATAATAATACAAATCTTAAAATGCAAAAAGAATTAATGATTAAACATCACTTTTCACTGTTTGATCCTAAATGTGGTATACACTGAATGTAGCCTGATGTACTGCAAGACCATACCAAAACTTTTGGGTATTTGAATGAATGACTAAACGATGGCTCTGAGTTTCTAGTCACTCTACATCAATGAAAACCCCACATACCTAGGGCATCATGTATAATGCTGAGGACTCATAAAATAAGAAGGCTCTAGTCTACAGCAGTTCCTGGGTATCACAAACTTTGTGTTTGCTGGTTGGTACAGGTTGCTGAGCAACAATCATCCCTTCCAGGAAGGAGTCCTCCTAACACCCCTCTCAGCTGGCCTCTCTGCCTCTCCGGCACCAATTAGATGGTGCCTGATAATTTCACCTGGCATTCTGTGTGTCAGCATCTGGATCCCCACCCCTAACAAGCCCCATGTCTCCTCTTGAATGTGCCATTGCTAAGCACCAGCTGATGACTGCCCAGACAGAAGCCATCTGCTGGTTATTAAGGAAAGCTAAACAAGCAGAGGAGCTCTAGGGAAGTTTAGCAAGAAAGAGCGCCATATGCATAGAGAATTGGCAATCAGTTGGTCCCTGTGACTCAGGGTTCATTATAGCAATGTTAGGCAGGCTTCCTTTGGGATTGCTCAGTTGACTGACTCAGGGGAAGGCCCTCTGAGACAGCCTGCCCTTATGCCACTCAAAGGCACAAAGACAGCCTCACAGAAGTTCATTATGTTTCTCTGTCAGTCAATCTGTCGGAGTCTTGTTAGTTCCCAGGGCGATCTTAAAGAATGGGATTAGTTAATTGAAGCTGTGCGATAGTTTATGGGCCTTTTCGTGCACAGAGAGTGGTAAGCAAAACAGACATGGTTTCTCTTTCCACTGTGGACATAATGGAGTTGTCAGATTCGTAGTTTGGATGGCAGTGCAGGGAAGTGGAGGAGGAGACATGTCCAAAGTGTTTCTTAGTCGAGAGTTAATGAATGGAAGTTAACAAATGCGCACAGAGTCAAGACTAAGGCTATGTGAGATGCCCCCCTGGGGGTGGGGTGCAGTGATGAGTAGCAAGATCAAGGCTAGAATCCCATGATAACTGTATTTGCCTTGGTTCATAGTGTGGGGTCAACATCTTGTCAGAAACAAACTGGAGTTTTGTTACCCACTAAGATGGCTCAGAGGTAAAAGAGCTTTCACTGCAAGAATGAAGATCTGAGTTTGATCCACAGAATCTATGGTGGAAAGAAAGAACTTTTAAAGCTTGTCCTCTGACTTCCATATACAAGATATGGCATATGCATTTGGTGGGTGGGGCAATAAAATTAATTTAATTTTTAAAAAAGAAATACAGCTGTGGACTCATTCATGAGTACATTGCAGGCAAAAGTCTATAAGAATATTCCATGCATATATGCAGGGGCACAGAAATGGGTACAGGGGTGTGCCTCCATTGATCGACAATTCATCCTAGGGGCCTGAGACCAAATGTGTCAACTACAGGGGCACAATACTCAGAGGCAGGGTGGAGAGGTAGATTTGATCAGTCTTTACAGCCTGGAGAGTTTTGTTTCTGTTCTTTCAGGCACTAATTTCTAAGGCAGATTTGTACAGGCACCAACAGTGTACAAGGCTCTCCATTGGGATGGTGAAAAGCTTTTGATAATAATAAGATTGCAGGACTGGGGATATGGCTCAGTCAGCAAAGCACATGTGACAAAACATGGGGACAAGAGTTTGAATCTCTAGCACCCACATGAAGAGCCCGATGTGGCAGCATGTACCTGTAAACCCAGTGTTGAAGGAATGGAAGCAGGATAATCTCCGGAGCTTTCTGGCCAGCTCCTCGGGCCAAACAAGTGAGCTTCAGGTTTGGTGGCAGATTCTGTTCCAAGAAGTTAGGTGGGAAGTGATAAAGTGACTTTCACAAACTCATTCACACTCCTAAACATCTACACAGCATACACCAAACATAATAATAATAATGGTGATGATGATATGGCTACAGTAGTCACTAAAGGAAGGTACCAAACAAGATGAAAGAAGAAGGGTATTGACCTACAAGTTTCAAAAACTATCAAACACATCCAATAACTTTTCTCTCATCAAAAATGTGACAGTATAAGGTCGATTTTAGATTATGCATAAGTATTTCAGTCCTGTTTATGCATTCTGTACCATACATGGCTTGTGAGTCTCGTAGAACCTAAGTAAATCTGTGTTGTAGGTGCACTGGATCTAGCTGTTTGAAGTCACTGTGGCAAGAGAAAGACATCCCTCATCATGGCCTGTTGAGATTAGGTGTGGAAATTGCATTCTGACACCTATTTGGAAGCTGACTAAACAAAGAAAGAATAGAACTTAAAAATAATCACAGGGTCATTAAAGTACCCCCAAGTGGGAAATAGCAGCCTGAGCTAGCTAATCGTTTTTTTGTTTTTTGTTTTTTCAATTGTATAAAACTCTTGGGATAAATGGAAAGTAAGAATACTTTAACCCCTGAGTAGTAGTACATGCAGATAATACCAGCTTGTGAGATCTGGAAGCTGAGAGTCCAATATCAGTTTTGGCTACATAGCAATTTCAAGGCTAGACAACCCTGTTTGAGATCCTGTCATCAAAAAACATATGTTTTATGGCTGGAAATGTGCCTCAGTGATAGAAGTGGCAGAGTGCTTGCTTAGCATGCCCAAGGACCCGAGGTCAATCACCACCACTTTCTCCCAAAAAGAATATTTTGAATCACAAAGTGTACCCCACTTTCTTTAGGTCTCATGGTCTTAGGTTCAGGGAGATATAAAAGCCAAACCAAACACTATCCGACTCTGGAAAAGTAAACTCTCAGAGGCAGGGGTTCCGGGTCCTACAGATGCTTTAGCTGGCTTTCCAAATAAAGTGATATCTTCTTCTAAGAAGATGGATGCATAAGGCGTTGATACCACCAGTTCACAAATCCAGAAGCTTCGTGAACAGGAAACAGGTGATTTTATTTGGAACATAGTTCAGGAAGGAAGCCAGCCCCAGATCACAAAGGGCTAGGAATGCTGAACTAGCTTATTAACCAATGCCTTACCCTGAAGTTACTTCAGATTGTGTGCTTTTCAATAAATACATAGGTATGGGCATGGGCCGAGTCTTGCCAACCCCCTAGATCTGGATCATAGTGTTTGGAAGGAAACAGAGAAGCATATTTCCAGTAACTGATAAGACTTGTTTGGTAGTTTCACATTGTGACCACAAGAGAGCGGTGTGAAGCCATCACGCCTCAGAAAATATATGTTCCAGCTCAGCTCAAAGTTTCAATCAGATTTTCTATGAATTTTAAAAATCACTGCCCTTGGGTGTTGCTCTGAGTGAAACTGAAAAGGGAAGGGAAGGTTTGTACAGGAGACTGGGAAAACCCTGTTGAGTAGGTTTCTGAGCAAAGCCCCTAAGGAGAACATATACTAAATCAAGCAGCTGTCCAGCTATGCAAGTGGAGAGAGGACTATGAGACAGGCATTTGTCTGCTGCCTTCACTGAGGGCGAACGAACAGAAAAGAGTAGAGGAGAAGGCCTGGGGGATTACAAAGGACGGATTACAGGGGCCACACAGGACGTGGTGAAAACTTTAAGTGAGCTGAGAAGACAGTAGACAGCTGTTTGAGAAGCTGCCTGATACGATCCGGTTTTGTTTGTAATGCGCTACTCCAGCAAGAACGGGCCTGAATGCTTCACAGCACAAACACAGAGGAGAAAAGAGGGAAGAGCATTAACGGAGGAGATGGTGAGAAGGGACTGGAAGACAGAGATGCATTTGGAGGGGAGATCCAGCTAGATGTTCTAATTTTCATTTGAAGTGTAAAAATTACAGAAACACACATAAGAAGCCTTAGGAAGCAAGATGAGACTGCCTCGCCGAAAAAAAAGGTTTAAGTTTGGCAGCCTGTACTCTAAAACAGTGAAGGATGCGGGCATCCAAGGACTACAATTCCCAGAAGGCCTCAGTGAGGGCTCCTGACCGGATGCAATAGCGATTTGAGCACTGCTGGTCCGAGCTGGGCGGGGGGTCTCCTTCGATAGCGTTCACGGCGTTCCCTAGCACGGCAGTGATTGTTCCCGGGAACGGAGGCGGGGATATGGCCAGCCAGGCCTGGTACGGCTGGGTGAGAAAGAGCCTGGAGCAGGTTCCCGGTTTCCAGTGTCTGGCTAGAAACATGCCTGACCCAACCTCAGTTTAAAAGTGGTGAGCTGCTGTTCCTTAGTGCGGACCGCCTTACTTACAAACTGCCCCCTCTGAGTACCAGACTGTTTTATCCTGAACACAGTTACAGCCCAAGAGAGCATCTGGCTGCCCTTCATGGAGACAGAGCTGCACTGTGATGAGAAGACCATCATCATAGGCCACAGCTCCGGGCTATTGCAGCCATGAGGTAGGCAGAGACACATCAGGTATATGCGCTTATACTGGTGTCTGCATACACATCAGACTTGGGAGATGAAAATGAGCGTGTAAGTGGGTACTTCAGCCGCCCCTGGCAGAGGGAGAAGATCAAGGCCAACTGCCCTCACATTGTACAGTTTGGCTCCACTGATGACCCCTTCCTTCCCCGGAAGGAACAAGAAGAAATGGCAGATAGGTTGGACAGCAAATTGTACAAATTCACCAATCGTGATCACTTTCAGAACACAGTTTCCCGAACTAATTAGTGCGGTGAAATCTATGCTAAAAGTACCAGAATAGTCGGGATGACTCCTGCTCTCTCACATACCAGGATGGGGTAGTAGAACAGCATCTATAACCACACAGTACTAAACTTGAAATGTCTACTTATGCTACAGAAGTGCCTGTAAAACAAGCCTGTCTGAACACTCACACTAAGCTACTAGCATTTTCACTTCCTATACCTTAACTCTTCTTCAAAACCTGTAACTATAGAAGTATCTTCCCTGTTTGATAGGGAACACAGAAGGAGTTTGTTTAGCCATCCTGTTGATCCAGGGAGTAAGTCAGAAGTAGAACTAGACATGGTGGTGTGTCACTGTAATCCCAGTACGAGAGGAGAAAGCAGGAACCAGGAGGGGAAGGCAAGCCTAACCCTGTCTCAGAAAAGAAACAGCAAGTAGACTCGGGTGTCCTGAGTCTCATTCCAAATTATAAGTCAGTAGCTTTTGCAAGGTGTGGCCCACTCCTGACATCCTAGTACTTGGGAAGCTGCAGAAGGTATATCTGGAATTTGAGGCCTACCTAAGCTAAATATTTAGTAAAACCCTATCTCAAACAAACAAAAAAAAAACAAAGAAATGAAACCTAAACAAATTTTTATGAAACACATGAGAGACACCTTTTCTCTTTGAAGTAAAATTTTCTCTTGCTGGGGTAAAAAAAACATGATTAAAAGTCCAGAATGTTCTTAGAATTCAAAACTCTAGCTGCTGCTTCAAGCTGGCTCAAGATAGCAAACTCAAATTTGGGTCTTCATCACTCAGATCCCTGAGCCCACCCCAGGTCCTTCTGACAAGTTGAGAGACCAGCAGCTAAGGATGCTGAGTCAGGAAGCTGCAGTGGACAGATATCTGTATAGCTTGCCACCTGTATACCAACTTCAGGAAGACTCGCAGGATAGGGGCCTTGGGAGTGCCGCAATACAGAAATGTGACAAGTGTTGGTCTTTTTCTAAGCTGGGGACTTATATATACATGTGTGTGTGTGTGTGTTTGTGTGTGTGTGTGTGTGTGTGTGTACATATAATCCCTACATGAATTATGGCAGTTGGCAACTCTGTATTTGAAAGATTTGGAAAAGCTGCAAAACACAGACCAAGTTATCTATTAATGAATTTAGTCATAAACATTTTAGATTCTCTACAAAGTACAGGCAGTGGTGGCACACACCTTTAATCCCAGCATTTGGGAGGCAGAGGCAGGAGGATCTCTGAGTTCAAGGCCTGGTCAACAGAGCAAGTTCTAGGACAGAGCTACACAGAGAAAACTTGTCTCAAAAAAAAGGAAAGAAAGAAAGAAAAAGCCTAAGATAACCAAAATGAATGTAATGCTAAAGGGTGGGAAACAAGGGAGCAATTTGTACTGTTAAGTTTTAAGTATCTTCCAAAAGAACTTTCTACAATGCAAGTTCAACTCTGTAAAGAAGTCAACCTCTTAATTTGTAGAGATCATTCAAGCATTCCAAGATTTTTCTTATACTTTCACTAAAAAAGAACTCTTTTTAAAATAATGTACTTTATATTAACATATAATGGATTACAAAATGGTTTTATCATGACAGTTTCACTCATGTTTATAATGTATTTTGGTCATATGTAAAAAAAATAAAATTTTTATTTCCTGGGGGGAGAGGGAAGAAGTCTTAGGCTAAGAGCCAGAAGATTCTCATTCCTGAAAATAAAACCTGGGAGGGGAGCAGACTTGCTTGTTAACTAGCCAAGTTGTCATAAGAACTTCTTATTGACCAGGCCAGAGGAATCCTAAGTTGATAATGAAAATCATAAATAAAGAATGCCCAGGAAGCTTGGCCTGATGGTACATAGCTGTAATTCCAGCACTTAAGAGGCTGAGACAAGAAAATAGCCATGAGTCTGAAGTTGGCCTGTTCTCTACAGCAAGTTCCAGGTTAGTCAGGACTACATAACAAGACTCTGCCTCAAAAACCAACAAATAAAAGAATTCCCAGAAAAACTAAAACAAACGAAAGTTGTGGAGTGAGACAGCAAACATTAAAATTCACTTACAAAAATAACTACACTTCTGTAATTTCAAAAATACCCATAGTAACAGCAATAAAGCCAATGAAAAGCACACATAGCCTCAATCATAGATAAGCAGATAGGTAGGTAGATAGATAAGTAGGCAGACAGTTTGATTAATAGATTGATAGGCACATGGCAGACAAATGATAGGTAGATGCTAAATAGGTAGAAACAGAAAGAGAAAGAAGCTTCACATTTTGTAAGAATTACCAGCAGCTGTCCTTTTCCAAGGAGGTGCTGGCTTCAGATGCAAAAAGGTGCAGGGAGCAATAGAGCCCTGCATACACCTGCTAACCTAGCCCCTCCCACACCCAAAGCAGAAGTTTAGAGTAGAAAATTCCTACCAGCCAAGCTTGCCTGCAAGGTCATGCGTCAGATAAACTTTATAATAAACGGGATGGGAGACGTGAGGATGAACACGCCAATGGTTTTGGTCAGGAACAGAGAGGAAAGTAGGGATAAATGACGGGAGATTGCACCTTCCTGATTAGTCAAGGAATGAGGAAACAGAGGAAGCACCTTGAGTCTAGGGCTATAAAGATTGCTCTCTACAATCAGTGCCCTACTATCTTGGGATGACACTGGGCTTTACAAAGTCATAAAGTGTCTGGCTTTCACTACTCTAAGTCTCTGGAACTCTTATTATGAAGGGAGGATCCTTGTTTCCCACAATTTCTGGAAAAGGGAACATTTAAAACCAGTGAGTAGAAACCAGTTAGGTAGATAACAGGGAGGGTGGTGGTTTTATCTCCATCAACTAATTACAACAAGAGTATCAGATGGTCAAAAACAATGTAAAAGTGGATCCAGGAAATAAGTCTTCAGTGTGGGAGAATTGCATTGTACTTTTGAAATGGGAATATTATGTCTAAGCATGGCACAAGGCTTTGAAGCCCTGCTGAAAAGAAATTGAGAATTTTGATATTGTACACACACAAACACCACACACCACACACATACCACACACACCACACACACAAACACACACACCACACAAACACACACCACACATATACCACATACACCACACACACACTTCTTTGCAGTAACAATACTGCATGCAAAATGACCAGGATATTGTTTAAGAAATATTAACAACATATAATAACTGATAAAGGCCTAGTTCCTAAGAAATATGTCAATATGTATTTCTGCTTTGTTAACACACCATGATCAAGGTAACTTAAAAAACGGTTTATTTGTCTTGAAGAGTCCATTCCCATCATAGCAGGGAGCATGGCACGGGTGGGCAACCTTGGCACTGGGACAGTAGCTGAGAGCTTACATCCTGATACACACAAGGAGACTCAGAGAAAAGCTAACTGAAATCATCATGAGCTTTTTTAACTTCAAGCCCACTGACAGTGAAACACCTTCTTCAATGTCATTGCCCCTCTAATCCTGCCCCACAAGTTCCACCATGCATCAACTACATGAGCCTTTGGGGGCCATTCTCCTGCAAACTGTCATATAGTACAGATCAACGAGAAAAGGATCTGCTACCCAGAAGACAACTGGAAATAAGATTTGGTTTTTTAATCAATAATAAACAAATACATGCAAGTAGCTTTTTAAAAAGAGTGGCAACACTATAGAGTTTTAAAATAACACAATTAAGAAGATAGCAAAAAAAAACATTGTGAGAATTTTTGCACCCATGTTATGAGTGAGATTGGTCTGTAATTCTCTTTTTTGGTTGAGTCTTTGTGCAGTTTTGGTATCAGGGTAACTGTGGCCTCATAAAAAGAGTTTGGCAATGACCCTTTTCTTTCTATTATGTGGAACACTTTGAAGAGTATAGGTATTAGCTCTTCTTGAAAGTTCTGGTAGAATTCAGTACTAAAGCCATCCAACCCTGGGATTTTTTTTTGTTTGGGAAGTTTTTGATGACAGCTTCTATCTACTCGTGGCTTATAGGTCTATTTAAGTTGCTCACCTGGTTTTGATTTAGATGGTATCTATCTAAAAAATTGTCCATTTCTTTTTCATTTTTCAATTTTGTGGACTATAGGTTTTTGTAGTAGGACCTAATGATTCTCTGAATTTTCTCAGTGCCCGTTGTTATGTCCCCCTTTTCATTTCTGATTTTGTTAATTTGGATGTTCTCCCTCTGCCTTTTAATTAGTTAGGATAAGGGCTTGTCAATCATGTTGATTTTCTCAAAGAACCAGCTCTTTGTTTAATTCATTTTTTGTATGGTTTTCTGTGTTTCTACTTTGTGGATTTCGGCCCTCAATTTGATTATTTCCTGTCTTCTACTCCTCATGGGTGAGTCTGCTTCTTTTTTCTCTAAAGCTTTCAGGTGTGCTGTTAGGTCACTCATGTGAGCTTTCTCTGTTTTCTTTATGTGGACACTTAGTGCTATAAACTTTCCACTTAGCCCTGCTTTCATAGTGTCCCATAGGTTTGGATATGTTGTGCCTTCATTTTCATTGAATTCAAGGAAGGTTTTAATTTCTTT
>LOEQ01006130.1:214365-229830 GCA_001685075.1 Bramus lutescens
TTCTTGGTTTCCTAGGGTATCTTTTATGGATTTACTTATTTCTTCAAACTTTTTTATTCTTCTCATCCATTTCTTTAATGGAGTTTTTCATATCCTCTTTAAGGGCTTCTATCACTTTCATAATGTCAACTTTTTCTACTTCTTCTGGATTTGGGTGTTCCAGTCTTCTTGTTGTAGGTTTGCTGTGTTCTGGTGTTATCATGTTGGTTTTCAGATTGTTGGAAGAATTCTTGCATTGGCGCCTGCCCATCTCTGCCTACAATGCTCTCAGATGGATCTTCTGGTACAGGATCAGGGACCCTTAAAACTTTGTTGGCCTCATAACCTAGTCTAGGGGCACACTGATGCTCATTCAATTCATATTGACTGAACACATGAATGAAAATTTTGAGGAAATTCTTAAAGTAAATAGGAAAAAAAAAAGAAAATCCAAAAACGTTCTCATCATACCAAATACCTCCTCCACACACAAATATGCAGACTACATTCAGTGGTAGTTGCATTGCTTACACAGGCATCTTCTGTATATAGTAGATGTTGAAGGAATTATTCTCTGTTTAAACAGGAGTGCTTTTAAAGCTACACCAAACATGTACAGACCTTCCTTTGCTTTTTCCCTCTGTTCTGTGCCTTCATCAAATTCAGGAGGCTTCAGGTTAGAGACTTTGCTTATTGGTTGCTACACATGCTCTCATGTCTTCCTCTAGGGAAGTAGGGTAGCTGCATACCTCATTCATATTTGCTGAATTCTTTAGGAATTTTATAAAGGGAAATTGCTCATCTTAGTGCATATTGTAATTGAACCCAATTTATAAGAAAAAATTCAAAACATTTACATAGAGGAAGATGCTTGCCTTTGCCGACATCTCAACATGAGTCCCATTGGCTGCCATCTCTGTACATACAGACATGGACTCACTGAACTGTAACTACTGAAATATTTTTCAGTTTGTGAAGAAATATGGGAACGTTTTAAGCTTGGATTTTGCTAATATACCCTCAGTGGTTGTAACTGGCATGCCCTTAATCAAAGAAGTCTTTACTCAATTGGAACCAAATTTTCTGAATCGTCCTGTCACTCTTCTCCGAAAACATCTCTTTAAGAAAAATGGTAAGTTCCTTGAACAATGTATGTTGTGTATTTTGATTCTGTGGCATGTTATCGGTGCCTGTCTATAACTGGCCAATACTCGCATAAGCTAACCCGATTATGAATTGCCATCTATCAAGGAAGCAGGGTGCCATATTCTCTGAATATAAGTGCCCCTCAGAGGAATTACCATGTCTCTCTTATAGATTTAAGAAAAGCCACATGTCCTGTACACTAACTCTTGATGCTCTAATGGAATGTCCAGCCATGCATACTGTGCCCTCACTTTCATTTTCCCATTCCAACCCTCTGCTGCATGAAAATAGATGGGAGTCAGCTGGCCTCCTCTTGCTGCTGATCTTGATTATGACTGCATCCTCCAGTGGTCTTTAGCCTTCTGACCAAAAATATAACTGGGAGGCTTGAATACTTATTACTATCATTTAAAAAGTAGCAATCAGGAGGCTAAGACATGGATTAAAGGATCTAAGGATATCTCTTAAAGTTACCAAATTGACGGAAGCATTCATTGTATATGCCACGATAGTAGATGGATGCTGTGTACACCAGCATGTCTCTTCTCCTTGGCTCCAGGGTCTCTGTGTCTTGAGTCATTCATTCATTCTTTACTGTGTGTCTTGGTTAGAACCTCTTCTATAAAATTTCCTTATCTCGCTAAAAGTACATGTCTTATCTTATTCATGAGTGCATCCCTGTTATTCAGCTTAGCATGAGTTGTGTGATTTCTGTGACCAAAGGGCCATGGAACTGGAGAGACTGAAACTTGAATGCAACTGCTGCAATCTACTAACTAGATTTCTTTACAAAGTAAGCTTTATCCCAACGTCTCAGCTTTTGCATCAGGTGCAATGAATGGGTCTGGGGTTAATTGTCAATAAGCGTATGAAATTTCTGAAAGTGTTAAATCACATAAAACACAAGGAACACTAAATTATTTGATGTTGTAAGCAGTCAGTAAATCTTAGTTCCCTTGCTTTGGGATTGTCTCTTCAGATAGCTGCCAAGAGCCTTACTGGCCCATATCCTTTCTATAGCACAGGTGCCCATGCCATTTGTCGGGTAATTTTAGATCAGAATCTCAATTCCATAACGCTGAATCTCTCCTTTCCAGGACTGATCTTCTCCAGTGGCCAGACATGGAAGGAGCAAAGAAGGTTTGCCCTGATGACTCTGAGGAACTTTGGGTTGGGAAAGAAGAGCTTAGAGCAGCGCATACAGGAGGAGGCCAGCTATCTTGTGGAGGCCATAAAAGAGGAGGAAGGTGGGCATCTCAGAGGGCAGGGGCTGAGAGTTGTGGCCTTATATATGGTTAACAGATTCTTACTAAGCCATCTATTTGTCCTGGGCTTGCTCTGGACTGGGTACTGAAGACAGAACTTGTAACTATGAGCCTATCCTACAGGGCTATAGCACAGCAAACAAAAATGCATTATTAAACACTTTGTTGAATTTAATCTGGTAATCTATCTGTTTTACAACCATTGACAGAAACCTTGGATCATGCCAACCCCATATGTATGGTGTAGCCAGGGCCCATTATTTTATTCTCTGCATTCTCCAATATTTATGTAGGGGGAGGGGAAACACAAGATTGTTTTATTATTTGGAGTTAATTGCTTATAGACAATATAAATATCTTCAAACAACCCGGCTCCCTTTCCACTCCAGGACAGCCTTTTGACCCTCACTTCAATATCAATAATGCAGTTTCCAATATCATTTGCTCCATCACCTTCGGGGAGCGCTTTGAGTACCAGGATAGTCGGTTTCAGGAGATGCTGAGGCTACTGGATGAGGCCATGTGTTTGGAGTCATCACTGATGTGCCACGTAAGCATGCTACCCTCTCATACCTTGAGAAGAATATTAACGTGGGGCTAATTCAAACAGACTCCTCCTTTTTGTATTTTAGGGCTTTTGAAGTTAAAACATAGTATCTTAAAGTTGAGTTTAGCACAAATGTATTCAAATCTGTCTGTTGGTTTCAGAGTTGTTGATAATATGCAAAACTCTTGCATGAGAGTAGTCACATTTCTAATACTTCAACGAAGTACCAACATTTGCAGGATGCCCATGTATCTGTGAATGCTGATGCTGGTTACTTACCAGCTCAGCTTACTTACTTAATATGTTGCTTAGTGTACTGCTCTTTGTTCACTGGGAATAGGGTGGGCAAAATGTGTGACTGTCTGTTAATAATTCTTTTCCCATGTTTTGGAATTTTGAGTTGTTCTCAGACTTGTGATGTTAGTAACGTTGTAGTATATATTCTGGCACAAGTGTTCATGTGAACCCTTTTGTGTAGGATTTGAAGCTGCACATAAGAAATAACTAAAAGTTCAAATAGATTCCTATTTTTACATTGCACTAAACACTTGGTGTTCAAACTTTAACCCCAGTTTAGGAAATCTATGTTCAAATTTCTGTCCCTTCAATCCTTAGGGTCTTCTAAATATTTCCCACAGCTTGCTGGTCTCTCAGGCTTATTCCTAAATATGGAAGACAGCTTTAAAGGAAAGTTAATTCCTAAGGTAACCTATGCTTCCTAGAAGTCATACTGTTGCCTTGGTCTAAAACTATGTGAGGTAGTATACACATTTGCACTTATTTAAGTTAAGTGTTCTTGGTGCGTTCATTTGTCCTTGCATCAGTTACATGTCATTGTTAAAATGTTAAATTGTTTCAGTTAAGTAAAGGGCACTTTAATTTTTCAATCTGCAAGATTATGTAATGGTAAAAGAAACATATAATTATAATCTACTGTGCATGTATAAATCAGGTCCAAAAAGCGTCAGCACACAACCAGTCACGCTTTACTTACAAATGTCCCACTACTGTCTCTGACCTGGAGTTATGCAGCAAATTACAGACATCTCTGTGATTACCGTGCTGGTTAGAGCATCTGATGTGCTATCCTTCCCTACTAATGCCATAGGCTTCTCTCTGTCAATTGCAGTTCTATCAACGTTACAGTTTTTAAAGTGGTTTTCTTCTAGATTAATTTAGATGGCAGAAGGTATCATCATGATATCTTCATACATAAACCACTCTATTTTTCTTACTGCTTCCTTTCCCCAATCCAGCTTTCTCACATTTTCCCCGGTTATTCTCAACTCTGTTTTTCTATCAGTTGTACTAATTGTCCTTCTTTGCTTGGATTCTAGTTTCACTCCCTGCTCCCAAAGTTTGCTTCTACTCTTCTTTTCTTTGCCTCTCAAGATCTCCCTTTCAATTTCTGACCTGTAAATGCAGGTGTCATGTTGCCTTGATTTTCCATGTTTCTTGTATTTCTGTGTTGCAGTTTTGCAGCTGTTGCTTTGGATATTTCTGGAATTTTTTAGAGGATCTTCTAGTAGAGCTACCTGGTTGTTAAAGTGTAATCCACAGTACCATTCTGTGAGAAGAAAAAAAGCTGTTGTAGCAGCACCAACTTCATGACTTGCAAAATATGGAAACACACATCAATTCAACTGCAGCTCTTCAACATATCACCAATGTCCACAGAGCTGAAACAGTATCAAAATACTGAATGTGCTGTGCAGTTTCAAAATTATTTAATGTAGTGTTAAAATAAGAAATGAACGAGATAGCTGGAGGTGTCCAGGAAGTGGGGCACAAAAATAAGGTGCAATAATTTAAAGGGGAAGGATGGAAAATAAAAGATTGTTACATGCAGGAAAAAGACTAAAATACAAGGGGGGAGACAAAAATAGATTTAGCAATAATAAAGAAAAAGTTCAAAAGTCAGTGTAAGAAAAAGAATAAAAAATTTAAAATGTATTTTTTTTTAAAGTCAATAAGATAAATTCAAGATATAAATGTAAAGGATAATATAAAATGCAAATAAGCAAAAAGCTAAAGAAGAGAAATTCTATTGCTAAAAACAAACATAACGAGAGGAAGGGGTGACACAGAGTAGCAAATGTGGAGAGTGAGGGGGCCTGGCAGACAAAGGCATATCTGTGAAGCCTGATGATGTGAGCCTGATGCTGAGGGTGCACAGGGTGGAAGGACACAGAGCCATCTTCCTCACGTTGTCCTCTATCCTCCACATATATACCATGACACATGAGCAGAGGTGTGTACACACACACACGTAAATATGCTTGTAAATAAGTGTAAAGATATTTTATCTTAAAAATTTTAAGTGAAAATAAAGCAAAAATTTTGCTAAATGTGTAGAAAAATAATGAATCACACACGAAAAAGCGAAAACCATTCCATCAGCTTTGCACGTCTTCAAAGAGTAAAGACTGCAATTTAAATGCCTGATGGAGAAGGGCAAGTGAACTCATGAGCTTTTGTTGGTCCTTTGTATTGTGTTATTGCCGAGTCCGATGTCTACCATAGCATAGCTGCCATTTTTCTTGTTTATGTAGTGGGAGCCTCTGCTGTATATTAGCTAGCCTTGGCATATCAAGTTGTAGTAAGACTAGGCAGCAGCTCCTCTCCTTTTAAGACTGGAAAGGGCAATTCAGTGGGGACACAGGGTCCCAAAAGCAGGCAACAGAGTCAGACACAGCCCCTCCCCCTGCTGTTAGGAGTCCCACTAAGAGACCAAGCTTCACAACTGTAACAGATGTGCAGAGGGCCTAGGTCAGTCACATTCAAGCTTCCTGGTTGTTGGTTCAGTCTCTGTGATCCTCTGTGTGCCCAGTTAGTTGATTCTGTAGGTTCTCCTGTGGGGTAGAACACATCTTTTTACCCTCCCTAAAGTAACAGATCTTTAGCACACAGTTCTGTGTTGTTTTCTACTTTACTATCCTCATGTACTTTATTTAGTTTGTTTCAATTTTAACAAAATCACATACAACTAATTGATTTATGTGGTCTCTTTTGATCACGCCTCTTGTAATTAGAGCCTCTTCTGCAATTCAATTTAGGGTGTTAAAGTTGAAAACTGAAATGCCTGTGGAGGGTGCGGGTATGGAGTAAGAGTGAAGCAGGAGTCACTAGCCACTGTAAGAAATAAAGGGAAGAACAAGAGTGTTTTGACATGTGGCGCCATGGCATCTCCATGACTGTCTTATTTTTTCCCAATCAGCTCTACAATTTCTTTCCGAGGATAATTCATTATCTTCCTGGATCGCACCAAACACTTTTCAGCAACTGGGGAAAGCTGAAATTGTTTGTTTCTGATATAGTTGACAGTCACCGGAGAGACTGGAATCCTGATGAGCCAAGAGACTTCATTGATGCTTTCCTCACGGAAATGACAAAGGTGGGGAAGATGCCCCCGTGTGTGCTGACTTCTTCTTGCAGAGGAAGCAGCAATTTAATGGTTTGCAGTTGATTCTGCAGCCTGTGTTCTTCATCTTATTGGTTTGACATAGCACAAATGTGTTCCCTCATAGTGCTGTATGCGCCCTGTACGCCTGTTGGCCAGGCAAGCTTCATGTGGAAATCGTGAGAACTCATTACTTTGTCTCTTCCAGATTCTACTGGGTACAGACACATTTTGCCTTGTCCTCTTCCTTCATCTTCAATGCCAAGACTGTAATGTCTATTTCTCCCTGATCACTGCTTTAGTTTTTATATCTCATCTCTTTGCTTCTGAACCTTGATCTCCATCTTATAATAACAACTCTATGCAACCTTCCTTTTGAAAATTAATCACATACAAAAGGTTTATTATGCACAATATAGTATTAAGCAAAATATAGAGCTGAACAGATGGATGTCTCTGTGGATCATTGTTTAATACCCTACAGAAAAAATTAAATGAAAAGAGTATAGTACTTATCAGGAATAGTATAGCATTAATTCAGGATTGTTAGGGTCATTAGAAATAGAGTTCATAGTCATGGCAGGAGGCCATGATAATGCCAGGTATTATCTTTCTGTGTTTCTTTCTTGGCTTTTAGCCAGATGTGGATGAGCTGTATTATAAATTAAAATAGCAATTAAACTTCAGAGTCAAATTTTGTTACAAGTTGGTTTAGGGCCAGTTATTGATTGCATCTCATTCAGCAATGCAAGATATAAGCAATGCACGGCTGAATGCAAGAGCCTGACTTTAACATATAGATGAGGCCTCCTGAATCCACATAAAAGCCATCCAATAATACCCAAGAGGCCAGGCAGCAACCAGTTGGGTTTTTGTGTTACTTCTATATCATTATGATAGTACCTGACCAAATCAACACAGGAGAGATTTGTTTCTGCTCACCATTTTAGAGTTGGGGTCCGTCACCATGGTGAAGGAATGGTGACAAAAGCTTATGGTGAAGTCTGTTCGCATAATGACGCTTTAGGGTTAGAATCCAAGGCAAGATCCAGTGCCCGAATATAACCATAAGAGTGCTGTCCCTAGCAGTCACTTCCTCCTGTTAGGTCCTTCCCCCTTTCCCAATAGTATAGAACCTTCAAAATTACTTCAGACAATTAGGAGCCAAGCATTCAAAAAGTGAGCTTTTAGTAATTCTGAATTTTCATTTCATATCAAAACTGTATTACAAAATATACAGCCTGGATCTCGCTAGGCCTCTTACTGGTACATATCACTGGATCAGTGCCGTAATTTGAATACATTGGCTTATGGGCTCCTCCTCTGAACATGGGCAGAATAGCAATTTTTTATCCTCTCTCTCATTTCATTTTCCTTGAATAATATTGATAAAAGCCATGTTGTTTTTTTTTCTTCTTCAGAGAAAGAGGTGAATAATTCCTTGTCATATTCAGGTATTAGGCCAGCAGTATTAAAATCAATCTTAATAGATTTATTCTTCCAGAGGAAGCTGGTAACAACGATGCTATGCCATTAAAAAAATCATGAGAACATAAAGTCTTGACTAAGGAAGATGGGTGGTGAGATCAGAGAATCAGAGATCATCGAGTTACTTGATTCTTTCTGGTATAAGCAGAAGCATCTGTCGAGTATTGACTGTGTGCCTGTGGTGTCACAAATGATTGATAATGACATGTTAAGGTGTGTTTCTTATTCTCATTTTATAAAACTGAAGAAAAGAAATGTTAGGTGAGTGCCCTAGGCCAAGTTGTGATTTAGAGATGTGGCTGATAATAGAAGCGAAAGATGATTTTTATCTCTTTTTCTTATCATTGGACAAAAAAATTCCAAAAATATAATCAGAAGAAAATAGTTGAGATTTTCATCCACCCAAGTGCCCTAAGGTTTTGGTCATCACCTTGCAGCACTCAGGGCAAAAATGCTTCCTGTTGTGGTCAAAGGGAATTTATACCCTAAGGTCTTGACTGAGACCCTTGGAATATATAAGTACACACTGTCTTTTCCAGTACCCAGACAATACTACAAGTTTCAATGAAGAAAACCTTATCACCACCACTCTGGACCTCTTTTTTGCTGGAACAGAGACAACATCCACTACCCTGCGCTGGGCTCTGCTCTATATGGCCCTCTACCCAGAAGTCCAAGGTGAGCATGGGGCGATCGCACCTGGAAAAGGTGGAGTGAGGCTTCTTGAATCTGTGGCTCAGGTGGAACGGGAAGGCATGGTGAAATGGGAAAAGACAGAATGGCTGTGAGGTGATGTGCACTCACTTGGGATGGAGCACATCCTCCACACGTTCTGTCAGGATTGGGATGGGCACAGCAATACCAATATTATGGCATTTGTGTGCTCAAGAAGCAGAAAGTTTAAAGCAAAACAGAGAAATCAAGGGACATTGTGGTCAGTGCCAACAAAGAATGGCATTACCTTAGGAGCATCTACACATGTCCTTTCTTTTTAGCAATACATTCCTATTTGCCTTGGATACTGTGCTGTAGTGATATTTTATTTGTATTTTAATAAATAAAGCTTGCCAGAGGTCGGAGAGTTAAACAGCTGCCCTGGTCAGCCTTACAGATCAGGCAGTGGTGACACACCCCTTTAATTCCAGTACCCATACTAGTTTGCCATAGACACTGGGCAGCAGTGGCATATGCCTTTAGTCCCAGCCCTAGAGATGACTATAAGACGGGAGGAGACAGCTCTCAGTCAGTTTCATTCTGAGATTCCTGGAGACAGGATCACCATTTCAGACAGAGGTAGAGGTAAGAGCCAGTGGCTGGCTATTTCGCTTTTCTGAACTTCAGGTTGAACCACAATTTATGTCTCAGGGTTTTTATTAACTGTTTTATACTGTGCAAATGCCTTAGTGTGGTTTCTGAATTCCTGTGATATGCACCTCTCTACCCATCCTCAACCGCCTCCTACCAGCCATGGTAGCTTTCCTGTGTTTCATGTTCTCTCTGGTCACTGTCTGCATTCTTGTCTCTAAGTCATGACATCAAGACTTCCCTCCACCAAGAATGTACTGTTCCTGTTTCTGCCATATCTAGAAGAATCTTCTAAAGTACCACATCTCTAAGATGTTTCCGATTTCTCTAGGAGTTTACTGACTAAGCAGTTGCTGTCATTTTCTTCCTTCCAGAGATGAACAATGCTCCCCCATCAATGACTGAGCTTTGTACATTGTTTTTATATCACTCCATTGCCCATTGTCCATATCAAAGAATGTTCTGTCTCCTAATTTCTCTTCCTCCACAGTCTAGACGAGTTTAGCAGGTAGTTGTTGGGAACATTTTTCATATCCTGCAACATTTTTTCAAAGTATGGCTAACAATTTATTCATGAATTATAAAGTCAATTTAGTACCTATTTGCCCTAGGGTGAAAACCAAAAAGAGGAAGTTAGAGCTCTACCAATGTGGTGAAGTCAGATTCATCCATAACCTTTATTTCACCTTTGTGTGAGTGACCCTGTGTGAATGTATGTATGTGTATATGTACACATGCATGCTTAGGCCACAGAACAACTTCAGACCTCCTTCCTCAAGCATAGCTCACTTTTTTCTTCTTTTGAGATAAGTTATCTCAGTGACCTGGAATTCAACAAGTAACCACTGAGCTCCAGGGGTCCCCTTTTCTCTCTGTCTCCAGAACGAGCCTTTGCCATCACACCTGACTTTTTTACATGTATTCTATAGATCAAACATAGGTCCTCATGTTTAAGCAAGATTTTTCTCAACTGAGCTATCTCCCGAGAGTAAACTTTATTTCTTTATTAATGTGAAATGTCTATTTAATATGTATCTATCTTTACCTATATACTTCTTGAGTCACCATTTAAAATGCATTTCTTCCTGAGATTACATTTAATTTTTTGTTATAGTTTAGGGAGTGCGGTAGAGTGCCATAACACAAATGTGGAGGTCATAGGACAACTTGCAGGACTCAGTTCTCTCCCTCACCATGTTGAGCCTACAGGTTTAGCTCAGCTCAGCAGGCACCTCTGCCTGTCAGCCATATTACTGTCCCAAGACTACATTGTTTTTTCAATTTAAAAATCATTTCTCTTAGGATACAGACTTAACTCCTGAAAATGAGGTTTCAAATTTCAGTAGATTTAAATAATGTAATTACAACCATGTTCATTTCACAACATGCATAGTAGTCGAAGAATGGTAAAAACCAGAGTATCCATAAGACATGAATAAATAAAGTGCAAAATATATTGAGATCTAATGAAAATTTAGTTAGACATAAGAAATTTGTTTTAATTTTTTTAAAGATTAATTTTATATGTATGAGTGCTTTGCCTATATGTGTGGCTTTACCTTTAAGTGCATGTACTGCATGCATGTCTCGTACCTGCAAAGGTCAGAGGAAAGCATCAGATCCCCTGAACTGGGATTATAGATGGTGATGAGCCACCATGTGTGTGCTAGGAACCAAGCTCAGGTTCTCTATAAGAGCAAAGAGGGATCTTAACCACTGAGCCATCCTCCAGCCCCAGAAAAGGAATTATGATGCTGCACTAATTCAGGCACTGTGCTAAGTTAAAGAAGATGATCACAAAATTGCAAATACTGTGCTGTCTAACTGAAACAATAGTCAAATTGTGCACAGAAGGGAGAATGCAGGGAGGGGAAATCAGTTTTTGTAACATGAATATAGACTTTTTTGTACCCTGAAGTTTCATCAATAAACATGTATGACAATATGAACATATTAAAGGCTAGTGAATTATTCATACAAAAATGGTTGAAGAGCTGTGATTGGTGGCCGACACCATTAATCTCAATAGTTGACAGATTTGAGATATTAGTATTGAGAATTTAAAATAATCCTGGCCACAGAGAAAGAACCTTTCCTCAAAAATCACTGTAGTAATAATGATAAATTTTACATTATATAAATTTTATGTGAAATTAATTTTTATATGTAAGGTAGTAGTAAAGGGCTTGGTGTTCCAAATTCATTTTAAATGAAATGTGTAGCTAACCAATCAGATAAAATTAGCTCAACTTCTATTACTCTTGAAAAAGAGGAACCACCATACTGGCAGACAGGTTACAGAATCAATCAGTTATTATTATAACAGTTCATATAAATCTCAAAACATCCTTAGGATAAGGCAAACTTATTTTTACTAATCACATGATAAAACTGAAGCTCAAAGAATGTAAGGATCTTCACCATCAATGTTGTTCAGCAACACATTGCTGTCTACAGCCCATGCTATTATATCTACTTAAGAAAATAGGAATTGCAGATGTTCTGTATTCTGTACCTTTGTGTCCTATCTGCCACGCTCATGTTCAGCTCTACCTCGTGCAGGAGGTGACTGGCTCTTGTGAAGAGAGCTAGTCCCTACCAAAGTGATTCATGGGCCTTTATAGCATGAGTCTCAGTAGAGGTTTGGCACCTAAGAGACAGGAAATTATCTACAAGGCAAAAAAACTGCTAGTACCTTTGTCTCAGAAGCTCCAGGCTCTCAAACTATGAGGAATACATTTGTGTGGTTTGTCACCCACTCTGCGTGGGGCTTATTTGTAGAAGCCCTGACTAGACACTGCTATGAGTTTACCTGTGTTCATCTGAGATATTCAGCTCAGAACACATTGAAATTTATGATTATGTTGTAAGCTCAAAGAAAGTTGTTGAATTGACAGGTTTTTAAAACAGGTATTTGAAGAGTTGAGAAACTTTTATTTCTCTAATTACCATGGTGCTAAGGTGAAATAAAAGCAGGTAAGGTCTCAAAGACAACTTCTATATCTTTAGAAGAAAGCATTAAAGTTTTAAAGGTAATAGATTTTTTTTTCTTTCAGAAAAAGTGCAGGCTGAGATTGACAGAGTGATTGGTCAAGGAAGACAGCCAAGCCTGGCCGACAGAGACTCCATGCCCTACACCAATGCTGTCATCCATGAGGTGCAGAGGATGGGCAACGTCATCCCCTTTAATGTTCCCAGGGAAGGGGCAGTTGCCACCAAGTTGGCTGGATTTGACCTGCCAAAGGTAACACTCTCTCATCCTCCGACCCTCTGGTCCATCTTTGGTGTCATCTTGGGAGCCTAAATTTAAAAAGTGACATATATTCCTGACCAGAGAAATGGTTTCAATGGGAAAAGAAGTATATTTCTACCAAAACTCTGTATGTGTATTAGTGGATTTTCAAATCTATTATGAAGAGTTGAGAAGGGAAGCTTCCTAGATCATGTGTGATTAGGCCAAACCTGGTCTTGTTTTCTATGGGACTCCTCAGCATATTGCGGGTCTAATCTTAGCAGAAGACCTTTGCTGAAGAGGCAGAGAACAATCATTGTGCTTACTGTTCTTATCGATGAAAAACAGTTCATGACTTGAAGTTGAGGTCTGAATTTTTCCAGTGCTGTTTGCATTTTTTTTTCTGTCCATTAATTCATTTTCAGACAGCCACACCAACTCTTTCCACAGACTATACTATCAGTTCCCTGGGTGCTGATAAATCTAAATAGCTGTGTTCAACAGATGTGGGAAACCATAGCCTTAACAGCAGACAGGCCTGTTTCTAATGCCGATTTCACTTACTCCCACTGGATAAGCATGTCTCCTAACCAATCACAGCTTCAACTTCTACAAAATGCATTCAACCATATTTATAGACTCCATATGGAAATATAATACGTTTACATATACAGAACCTTATAATCAGAATAGAAATTATTCCTTATTAATCAAGAGAATGTTCATTAAATACCCACAAGGTTTGGGTCTGGAGTTGGGATACTTGAATCATGGGAGTCCCTGTTACAAACCACAGGGGCTGTAGGAAAGAAAACATTCTGTTTCTCTGTGATACTGACAATATGGGAAGTGGAGTAGCAACTTCAGGAATCAGTGTTTCTGGGGAAAGAGGTATTGGAACTGAAGATTGGAGGAGGGTTAATAATTAGCTATGTGTCAATGTGCAAAGGAATACTCCATCTAAAGCAATAAGCATTGCCACCTGGATCATTAAGGAAGACTGCTCTAGTGGGAGCCCCATCAGAGGGCAACAATAACAGTGACTCTGATAGTATATAGGATGAATCTTTGATTTAAGAATATGAGAAACCTGCTTTCCAAGTTTGAAAAAATGGGTGGGCTATGCAACTAAGTCATATGCAGAGCCCACTCAGCCTCAAACTGTGGAACACAGTCCTAGCTATTAGGTGGTTGCAAGAGTCTAGAAGGAGACTATGGCAACCTGTACTAAGGTTGCAGTGGGAAACTGGAGTGGAGGTGATGGATTTGAGAGTGGACCAGCTTTGCGAATGATTAAGCAAGGAGAGGGGAAGGCTCACTCCGGTGACTCTGGGTATTGTGTTACGTATCTGCCATAACAGGAACGCTTCCTCATACATCCCTGTGTCTTTGACTGTAGTGAGTTAGCCTGTTGTCTCTTTGATAATATACAGAAAATGATGGAGAAGCATAGATGAAGGAGACATCATGTCACACAGCTGCCATGATCTTAACTGCAATGAACAGTGTACTCATCATCTCCCTATGGATGCTCTCAGGCTCTCTTCTCAGACCTCTATTAGCCACTTTTAGTAAGGTAGATTCTTTAATTAAGCATGGGTCTTTGCAAATGGCTGGAATATTTCAGGTGACAGCAAATCAGCTGGGGAGAGTAGGAAAGTTCAGGACGTCGAGTACCCCAGGCCAGGCGTGGGAGCTTGAGCATCATCACCTGTCTGTGTGGGAGGGTTTTTTTTTTTATTAAGTCTTTACTTTCTGCTGCCTGTTCTAGGGAATCATGGTCCTGACCAACCTAACCGCATTGCACAGGGACCCCAAAGAGTGGGCCACTCCAGATGTCTTCAACCCAGAGCACTTTCTGGAGAATGGACAGTTTAAGAAGAGAGAGGCTTTTCTGCCGTTCTCAATGGGTGAGTGATAATGGGGAAGAGAGAGGCTTTTCTGCCGTTCTCAATGGGTGAGTGATAATAGGGAAGAGAGAGGCTTTTCTGCCATTCTCAATGGGTGAGTGATAATGGGGAAGAGAGAGGCTTTTCTGCCATTCTCAATGGCTGAGCTGTGATGAGCAGGAGGGAGTTCAGAGCTCCTCCCTAGTCTTTCCCTTCTCTCCACCATGTAATTCTATTCTTCAGTTGTGTTGTTTCTATGTTATCTATTTCCCTTGGGCAAGCCAGCTGTCTGTTTATAAGGTAGTGATAATACCATAGGAGGGATTACAAAAATACACAGTCCTGTTAAGCTCCAGCCTGGGAATTGTCACATCATGACTTCACTGCATTCTGACGACCTAGTCAAGCCTCAAGACCAAGCACAACTCAAGGGGAGGGAAACCATTGCAGTCTTTGATTGGAACAGCATTGAAGTACCAGTACACATAATATGGAACCCATGGATGAGAGCGATGAGATCTGTATTGCTTTCATCATCTCTTTCTGATGGAGGGGAATAAAATTCAATTTTCCTGAGGATGCTCCCACATGTGGTGCCATAATGAAAACCAGTTATACTGAGCAGAATGTGGAAACCTAAAATGTCTTCTGGGTTAGCATTTTGCCGACAGCTGTGAGTATTTTCCGCTTTACTGCTACCTTTGGCACACAGTTACTTTCCCCCTCCTCTCTCTACTCTTTCTGTGTGCGGCCTCCCTGGAAGAAGGAAATTCAGACATCAGCTTCGTTTTTCTTGGCAAATATGACTGTAGCCTGTGTATTACCAAGACAGATGGCACAGTCATTCTGAACCAAGCCCTACTTGTTTATAGAGTAGAGCACTGGCAGTTTTACACTAGCATGGTCTTTTGTTTCTTAATAAATCAAATCACTGGCTTACAAAAGCTAGGCATGGAAAACTTAGCCAAAAGCCTAGGTCATTTCTCTCATTTTAGTACTAAGGCAATTCATGTGTTTTTCTATGTGAAGATGACCCAAGCACAGTCTGAACCAGGAAATGGTAGTCAGCTGTCTATCACTGTCACAGCTGTCTGTCACTGTCACAGCTGTCTGTCTCTGTTACAGCTTCCTGTCTCTGTCACAGCTGCCTGTCTCTGTCACAGCTGTCTATCACTGTCACAGCTGTCTGTCACTGTCACAGCTGTCTGTCTCTG
>LOEQ01006130.1:232592-250430 GCA_001685075.1 Bramus lutescens
GGCTGCATTGCATTGCCCTGCCTCTGAGTGGGTTTCTTGGAATTCAGCAGGGCAGGATAACTCCCAGCAGGCAGGCTAGGTAAGTGCTGGGGAAGCAGTTTCTATGATTTAAATACAGAAGTTGTATGTAATGAGATGGTGGGGTATAGCCACAGAAAAGCAAATCCTGGAAGCAAATTTGAAGACAAATTGGAATAATTTTCTGTTTCTACAGTAACTTCTTGCCTCAAGTCCTCCATTAGACATTTATCCCTAGGTGTTCTCACATAGGACCTGGCTGTGTTGGGTGTGAATGTCATTTCCAACTGGGGTTTAACTGGGGTTTAACCTTTGTGGTTCCTATTATAAGCCAGAATTCACTGGGCCCCAGCAGTGAATTTTTCAACAGGGCATGATAAATGGCAAAATTCTTCCCGGGTATGATCAGTGAGGTCAGTTAATGATTATAAAGTATGTCTAGTAACATTGATAGGAAGGTTTTAATCTACTTACAATTAAAGCAAGAAAAATGCTAACAAAGTAGCTATCACCCCCAAATCTTTTGGTCCTCAAGATTCCAGAGATTCTGGAGGAACACAACAAACTATTATATCAAGGAAGCATCTGACTGTGATAGCCTGAGGTTCCCAAGGACAGAAGCAAGGCAGTTATAGTAGCTTTGCACACTTACTTTCTCCCCCCCCATTCCACACCCAAGAATCTGTAGCTTACAACATAAGCCAAATATTAACTTAGAGATCATTTCTCTTTAGCACTTAAACAATTCACACAAGCAAGGGATTTCCTTAGTCTCATGGGATACTGTTGCTCTCAAGATCTAAACCTCAGACCCTGTCTTTTTATGCACAGTGTTATTAAAAGATTCTTACCAGAGACATGTCTTTGAGCTTCTCTGTGGAACTTTGACCAAGAAAAATATCTCCAAGTTTTATCTAACATTGCTTTGTTTTCTGGGTGTGATTTTAATATACATACATGCCCCTTCTGTCCAAATTCACCCTATTAAATTTATAGGGTGCATATCATCATGCCAATGGGAGAATAACAACACCATAATAAATTCATATATCATTTTCTGTTCTTGAGACTGAGTTGTCATTTTGTGCTGCATGGGTAGTGCACCACTGGTGAATCTGCTCGTGTGTCAATCCACATGCACTGTCGTCTTCCATCCTCAAAGTGCAGTTAAACGGAATATCTCCAAGCAAGGCATGGTCTGATAGACCACTGTTTACAGAGTATGGAGTCATTTAGAGCATGGCCCAGCCTGATCTTGACAGAGCAATTATAATAACAATAAAAATATGGGGGCCTCTCTTATCCCCATGGATGCAATGGGTCCCAGCAAGTATCATGGAACCACAATGAACCAGGTACTTTGTAAAGTAATTCACCATGACTCCTGGTGGAAATTTCCACCCAAGAACCTTGTCTTCTTCTTTTATTTTTTTCTAATTTCACAGAAATGGTATAAAGTGTGAGTCTCCTTCCCATCCAAGAATTATATAACAAAGAATTGTGAATGAATCTTCCAACAACCATTCTTCCTTTGTTTTGGCAGCCTTTTCCCCTCCTCTCTTCATTTCTGATTGACAGCTAGTATGCAAGTCTTTTGAGAGGAAATAAAGAATGAGGGACATAAGGAAACAAGTCATTACAAGGTGTGTTACAGATGTGCCTTCTGGGGATGAGTACCCCACAGTCAGCTGTTCTCTGCATTGTGATCAGCTGTGGATTTCTATAATGGTCTCTGTGTGCTGCCAAAAGAAGCTTCCTTGATACAAAGAACCATGTGCTTAAAGTCTCTCAATCATAACTCCAGCATCATAGTTTCAACAGGGCTCCCTTAGCTAAATTCTGTCAGGTGATGTAAATATGAATTTAATAATGATTTTAATAAAAAGAAATTACATACAACATATGCTATAAGGCTGTCTTTTCTATAAGGTTTACTGGAAAACTTACAAGGCCTAGTGGTTTAACAATACATACACAGGTAATATTAATTCAGCACATCACTCATGTATGCTGTTTGAATTCAACCCTCTTGTAATAAGGTGATGTTGCACAGTATCTTCTAAACAGAGCAATAGCTATCTTCAGAACTTCAGCTATGCCTGCTTAAAATAAATACCACTAAACTTGTTACATGTTTGTTTTCCTTCAAATAAGGAAGAATAGGCAAGGTCACCGGCGAACCTTTCTGAAATATCCATTAACTCCCCTCAGCTAATTGCATGTGATTAGGCCCAAGTTATATGAGACCTCAAAGTTATCTGGGTGTCTGGGCTAACATCTAAAAATCAGAACAGATCTACCCATTATAAACATAGGGATTTTTATATATACTGACTAAAGGACCAAAATATTGCCTAATATCCTCTTTAGAAAAATTTCTTAAAAACAAGTTTGTTTATTACTGTTATGTCTCATGGTATTTAATTTTTTTGACCAAGAGAAATGTGTGCATAAAAGTTAAAGTGACCCATAAATGTAATTATGGGTGCCTAACTCTCTGAAATCTCCCTTCTTCCTTCTTGGTTCTTGTTAACTTAAAAACCTACAACAACAACAAAAAGTTGATTGTTAGAATTCATGTACAGGTAATCTTAATTTGCTACAGTGTGTCATGTTCCTTTGCATGCTGACCTCATTACAGAGTAAGGATGGATGTGGAAATAAGACCCCCACCCAGAAGTCTGCTACTCCTGTCTCTGGCTGTGTAGGCCTGACCAGCTCTGACTATATAAGCCAAACCAGAAATAAAAAAAATCAATAAAAACAAACAACTCTTAACTTATTTATAGGAAAGATGAATTACTCTCTATGTCTTACTTAACATGTGGATGATCTTAGAACCTACACCCACACTCTGAATGTCTAGACAACAGAGAGGCAACCAACAAGTAATTCTTTTGCCCTCCCTGTGTCCCAAACTGGCGTATGAGGATGGTGGGAACAGGGGCAACTTGGACCTAAGCCTACCACTTGACTGATAACGGGTCCTGCATACTAGATCAGTTGGTCAGTCCCTTTACTTTGGCTTTAGTCCTTCTTAACAAAAGTTAACTCCACCCTCCATACCCTAGCCACCCCTGTTCTGTGCTTAGAGCAGGCTGCCAGATACTGTCGTTAAACTTAGAGTTTTGGTATTTATTTAAAAAAAAAAAAGAAATAAAGAAAAAAAAACTAGTGTGGTTTTTAAAAGTTTGCTAGACAATTATATAAAATGTCTCAATGAGATTCTATTTCTCTTTTAAACTGCCAATTAGATGCTGAGTTTAACTGACTTCCCTTACCTTTTACAAGGCTTTCAGGCACTTGCTTCTTACTCAGGAGCCTGATGCTACAAACTGGTCATTATGGTTAGGATGTCCTACTACAAAACCCTAGTACATGGCCTACTCTAACCAGTGGTACAATTGTATTTGACCTTACTACACAAACTTTCTCTCATAATATTCCTGATTGGGTTGTACAGTTATTATCTACGGGCTATTGCTCTGGATCTCGGCCCTCTGAGTTTTATTGTGGCCCTCTGATGATGGATGGACCCTCTTCTGGGGCCCCAACTGCTGCCCTTTCTACATCGTCTCTTTTGTCAGCTCCGAGAGAAATCTGTGCCCTGAACTTACAAAGCAGTTTGGGTGGCCTCTGAAGGAGGATCTAACTCCATGCTACTCATTTCTCTTTGTGCCACCCTGGACATTTCTCTTCCGGACTCAGAACGAACAGCTGGACTTCCGGTCAGCATAACATCCTCTAGGACCAACTTGATTCTTTAGCTGCCAAAGTAGTCCACTTCTAGATCTTACTATTACCAAGGATGGGAGCCATGCTCTCCTCCTAGAACAACACTGTTTCTGCACCAACAAATCCTAACTGGTTTGAGATGGGACCCAAAGACAAAGGGACCAGAAAAAAATTCAATCCCAAGCCTCTTCCTAATGTATGGACTTTTCGTTCCCGCCCACTTCGGCTCCTCTGCTGATCACCCCTTTCCTTCTTATCCTCATCCTCACATTTTTTACCCTGCCTTTAAGTGTTTTATCCTCTGAACTTCTGTACCCAAACAAAGACTCCATGTAAGCCGTGCCGGGGGGGGGGCATAATCCTGCAACAGCTGTGGGGTGCCAACAGGCACAACCCAGCCAACTCACCAATCAGACCAAGAAAGGCCTGGCCTGAACAACAAAGCATAACCCTCACAAAATCAATTGGCTTTCTTGGCCGCAGTGGTTCTCCAAAATCAAAGAGGACTCAATGACTGATGAACAAAGGGGACAGCTGTGCCTTCCTAGGGCAAGAGTGCTGTTTGCAGGCCAACTGATCCAGCCCAGCACAGGAAAATACTAAACTACTGTTAGAACTCAGAACAGAAAAGGATCAGACCATACTTTCTGGAAGGGTACCTGAACTGCTTGGAATAATGCCATGGACTTCCCCTTGGCAGGCCCAATCACTACGATTGCACTGATTTTCCTCCGTGACCCCTGCCTTTCAGCTGTGTCACCACCCACAAGGTTACTGATTTCTTCATGGCGTAAAGCTGCCAGCCTCTGTCCCACCTGGAAAGGAGACCTCCACACGCTCCTTCTACTGTTGAGACCATCACCCTCTTCCAGCTGGCAAAAGTACTCTCCCCAAAACTACAACCACGCCCCCTCTTCTTTTACCCATCCGGAGTTGGGACATTTTGGGTAGTAGCCTCAGGTTATAAGGAATTGAGTCAGGCCATATGGGGCCTCTACCCCTAAAGAATGGCTTAGCCCCAGCCTGACCATTTTCCTTCATCTGTATATACTTGGTATCAAAAACAACCCACCCTGCTTCTAGTCACCATCCCCTGAATAGCTGTAACTTCTTGGTAGCTCTGTGTGTGTGTGTGTGTGTGTGTGTGTGTGTGTGTGTCTATAGAAAGGTTGGGGTCCCTTGATAGTCAAATAAAGCACTCAGCCTGTTGAGATCAAGAGTGTCTGCTTCTCTGCTTCTCTGTCTTATCTTTCTTACCTGAAGTGCTCTCAGAGACTGGAAGAATATGTCAGATCTTCTGGAGACTGTAGTTATAGGCAGTTGTGGGCTGTCACATGGATTCTGGAACCAAACCCAAGTCCTCATCAAGAACAACCAGTGCTTTAAGTTGCTGAGCTCTCTCTCCAGCCCTGGAGTCCTAAGTCTTAATGGGAACTTTTGTGTCAGAGGAAGCAGGCAAGAAAGAGAGAGAGAGAGAGAGAGACAGAGACACAGAAAGATCTATAGACCAGCAACTGGACCCTGATGGGAGAGGTTTCAGGGGTGGAAGTGAGTTTCTGATCTGGTGTTTCCTGCTCAGTCCAGCTGAACAGGCAGTTATCATCATCCATGACAGGCTGAAAATGTGCATCAGTACAGCTTGCAGAGGCCGAAAAATGCAAGCCCATTTTCACCTTGTCTGACTGTCAGAGTCTGAGGACAAACAGACTTAATGGCACCTTCTAACTCAGGAGGTGAATGTCTAACTCCCCCACCCCTTTGAAAGTTAAAAAGCAAGTTCTTTTTATTAATAGTTTTTCTCAAGGTAGAAAGAATTACTAAATGGTTTTGAGAATAGACGAGAAAAATGCAAGTCACATGCAATTTTTGAAATAAATGTGTTTTATTTGGAAAAGGCCCTTTATCTTCCTGTATTTGGGTTACAGTAGGTTTAGAAGGTACAAGCTCTTTGCTGTATGACTGTCCTTATTTACCTATCTATCTACATCTATATCTATCCATCCATCTGTTATCTATCCATCTATCTATCATCATCATCTATCTATCATCTATCACTTTTTAGCAAGAATATGTAAGGACCTCTCTAGTTCTTATTCTTGTGTAAGTGAGGAGTTTCAGCTAAATGTTTCCACTTAGGCTGCATTCACAAGGCATATGTCCATATGGAGAAATATTTACAAAACACAAATTATTTTAAAAGATTAGCAATACTTTAAAAAATAACTACTGATGATCTAATACACTACAGTAGGCCTGGGAACACACAGTTAAGGGGAATGAGTAATCGCCTCTCTCTTCCATGGAGATATTCACATGACTCCTACCAGGTACAAAAATGTCTTCAAGTAGAGGATCATATTGTCTTTGGGATAATTAGTCTACTTCATTCTCTATTTATATTCCTTTTATTCAGTTCTCTTGCTGCTGTGCCTTGAATTCATTTGTAAGTGCAATACAGAATATATGTGCTGAAAGTGGACTGGCTCTGGGTTTGCTGAACATGTAGCCTTTTGTTTTTAATTGAGGTGTGACCCTTGATCCTGTTTGTGCACAATATTGAACTTACCTGTTTGTACAGGTTGAATCATGATAGTATCCCTGGAATTAAACCAACTTGATCATGGTGCACGATTTCTTTTATTGTGGTGTTGAATTTGGTTTGTAAGCACTCTGTTAAGTGTTTTTATGTCTGTGTTGATCAAGAACTCTCTCTCTCTCTTTCTCCCTTTCTCTCTCTCATCCTTACCTGGTTTTGATATCAGGATAATCAAACATTGAGTTTGAGAGTATTGGCTCCATTTCTATTTTGCAGAATATCTTAGACATCAGGGACTCTACCTAATACCGCTCTTTTCTTTGTTGAGAAATATTTTGTTGTTATAAAGCTCAGTATTTGTTATTGATCTGTTCATATTTTATGTTTTTGATTCAATTGTATATAAAATTTAAGAAATTTATCCATTTCTTCGATATTTTCAATTTATTGAAGGACAAGTCTTCAACAATAAATTCTAACAATTCTCTCAAAAGTGTCTATTTGAAAATGTCAATTTTCGCCACTAATTTGTTGGATCTTCCCAGAGTTTCTTTTCCTTTTTTAAGATGTCAGTCTCTTTAATCTTATCAAAGAAGCCACTCTTTGTTTCGCTCATTCTCTTTGTTATTCTTTTATGTATGATTGCATCCATGTCAGCCATCATCTTTATGAGTTCTGTTTGGATTTTGGTTGGTGCTTGGTTTTCAAAAACATTGTGCTGTATCCTCAACTTATTTGTCTGATAATGTCGATTTTTTAATACAAGCACTTAAAAGAAATATAGGCTTGTCTTAGATATACCTTACCTCTTCTTTAGTAATAGGATGTGTTTATTTTGCCTTAGTTTCTGAAGAAAATTATTTGCAGATGTAGGCCCCTGAATTGGTAGAGTCCCCTCCTTGTTTGCTGCTATGAATTTGCCATTCCTTTATTTTGTGTTTTCATGTTTGTTAGCCTGTTTCTGATGAAAGGTTGATGGGCATTCATCTTATTCCCATATACATAATTGGTGTTCTATCCTCTGTTTCCAATTTTTTTCATTATTATTAGAAATTTGGGTTAGTGTGGATATAGTTTGGTTCTTGGGTGCCATAAGGTGAAAGGAGAAAGGAATCCCACAAGTAATCCACTGATCTCCAGAGGCACTCCATGTCACAAGTGTAAGCACATAAATAATAAATAAGTAGCTTTGCCATAGGTCCCTGAATTCAGTCCCCAGAACCGCAATAATAACCATATTATTCATAATAGTAATCAGGACCAAGATGCTCCTCCAACAAATGTTAACTAGGCATCCATGGATGTGCCTTTTTGGCAAGCATAGCTCTGTTAAAGGGAAGTGATTTCTTGAAGAGGTGAGAGCACTGCCTCTGAGTGCTGAGGTTAAAGACATTGATCACCACACTCCATCTAATTATTTCTTTTTAATTTTAATTAAAACATAATCACATAATTTCTCCCCTTCCCGTTCCTCTCTTCAGTCCTGCCCATGTCTCCCCACTCAAATTAATGACCTTCTTAAAAATCAATTATTATAGTTGCTATCTATGTAAACATATGGCTATATAAATACAACCACCTGGGTCCATTTTGTTTCTGATCTGTTCATGTTTACAGGGCTGGCCACTCCACTTAGTATAGAATACCCAGTTAGAGAACCCCTCTCTGGGGAAGACTAAGTCTCCCCATCAGCATCCCTTAGATGCCTGTAGTTCTTTCTCTAGGGGTGGGGCCCCATGAGATTTCCTGCTTCCACCTCAGCCTGTCCATTGGTGCCCTTTAAAACCATGTTTCCTGTGTGTTCCCCTGGGAACCTAGTGCCAGGCACCTGGCTGGGCACAGCACTAGCCACTATAGAATTACTCCTGGACACCTGCAGGGCAAAACACAGCCAGGAAGTGCATGTGAGGGAAGGTTGGGGAGGAAAGGGTAAAAGCTCTGAGGGGCGGGGCGGGGCGAAGAACTCAGTGCCCTTGATTAGAGCTGCTCCCTCAAGCTGATTGGAAGCTGCTCCCAGAAACAGTGATGGGGCAAGGGAGCAGGGAGCCCAGCTGCAGGGAGGAAATAGGAGGGACTCAAGGGAGTAAACAGGAAAGGATAGGTAGGGACTAATGAAGGGATCCCTTATGTGGGGAGTCCGTGGTGGTTAACACCTGGGACTTGTCCCAGCTCAGACTCTCATTCCTCAAAGAACCGGTTTCACTTCCAGCCATGCTAGCTGCTGCGGGGTCCCTGGTGGCCGCCATCTGGGCAGGGCTCCATCTCAGGACTCTGCTTCTGGCTGCTGTCACCTTTCTGTTCCTGGCTGACTACCTCAAAAATCGGCGCCCCAAGAACTACCCACCGGGTCCGAAGGGTCTGCCCTTCGTGGGCAGCATTTTCCAGCTGGACTTTGAGAAGCCCCACCTCTCAATACAACCGGTAGGATAGGCAAAGGATGCCTAGCTGTGTCCTGATGTAATCCTGAGCTACAGGAACAGGGGACATCTCCATACTAGGACAGACGACCAGGTTCAAAGAGTGGTGGTGGCAACCTGCTATCCCAAACGAAAACCTGTGTTCTCCTTTAAGAAATATGCTGTTCAATTTTCAAATAATTGGGGATAATTCTTACCCTTGTACTTTTGGGTTTTAATTTTTGTTGTAATTCTTTTATTGTCAGAGAACGCACTGTATATTATTTTAATTCCTTTAACTTTTATGATTTAAGTCCAGGTGTATTGAAGGCATGGTGGTATATCTTGACAAATAAGCCCTGCCAACTTCAGAAATGTGTTGGAAGGTGGTACCTCCACTTACTTGGAGTTCTTGTTGAGAAAAATAAAAGTATATTTTTCTCTTGACTGGAGTTTTCTACAAATATTAGTTCTCTCTTATTAATCCTTGTTTGGCCCTTCTACATCGTTGCTGACTGTTCCTCTACTGATTGTATCAACTCCAGAGAAAGATGCACTGGAATCTCCAGCTCTTCTGGGAGTCTGTCTGTCTTTCCACTCAGTTCTGGAAGCTCTCCCCTTCTATTGGAAAGACTGTCATGCGCACTCTGTACACACGTACGACTGGCGGGTCTTTCTGGTGAATGACCATCTTCCATGTAATGTTCCTCTTTATCCATAGCAATTTTCCTTACTTAGATAATGAAGCATCCAGCCATGTTTAATTATCCCTGTCACTTCCCATTGCGTGTGAAGAGTAAGCATGTCTTATTATTTATTGCTACTTAATGGTTTAAGCCCATAATTTATTCCCACCTCTGTTTTGTCCATTATCGCTTCCCTGTGTGTTTCTTGGACACTCTTGTCCTCCCACTTCTTCTGGCCCTTTTGGTTTCCCTGTAAGTAGCAAGACATTCTCTCTCTGCCCTCAAGAGATTTCTGTGTTTTGAATTTTCAGGCTGATATTGACAGTTTTGCTTTCACTTGCCACTGAGCTCTTCATGGTAGATTTGTATTTTGCCAGACTAGGAAGTTTCAACCATACTTCAAGAATTTTCTCTTTCCTGTTTTTGGGGGACATCTGTTTAATGAGGCACAGTTGTGATGCCTCTGGCGCTGGGTCTTCCTTTTGACTGTCTGCTTTCTCTGTGCAGTACAGGGTGGACCTGCTTCTCACATTACTAGGCCCCTCTTCTAAAGCACAACCCCAATTTATAAATTGTTGGGATTACTTTATTATTGGCTCTGTTGACATATTTTTATGACAATGAACCTAAGGTTTGTAGATTTGAAAATAGATACAGAAAATATCACCAGTTTTCTCCTAAATCACACATATGGAAGAATCAGAACCCAGATTCAAGCAGGTTATATACCTTCCAATTTAATGTCTTGAGCCCCAATCAGTCATCTCTCTTTAAAAAGAAAAATAAATAAATAAACTCTTCAAACTTCTTGACTGAAATCAAGGGAGTCCACTTAATGCTTTTAGTGGTGAAATTTCTGAGCATACAACGTACTTGCCTAAAAGGTAAGGCCTAAAAGCAGCCTTGTTTCCCATCTAATTTTTCATGGAGCACTTTCTAGCTTTCCCTCATCAAAAAGCTGACTGACTCCAGCAACAATAAGAACTGTTCTGACTTGCATGCCTAGAACTGTGAATTTCTTGCAGTTGAGGACTTTTGAATTCCCTATCACTTGTTGTGACCTTTGGCTGTGTGTTTTCTAATAAGATTTTTATCTTGGAGGAAGTAACCTTTATGTTCCTGTATATACTCATTCTTCAGTCTTTGTATCTGTATGGCGTGATATCACAGTATGAGTATTTTAACCTTCACACTATATATGTTTTGTTGATAACCTTACTATTTAAGAATTGGTTCCAGTATCATTTCCCTTAGATGACTTTGTCTTCATCTCAGTTTCTAACAGGACTATAGCAGATGTCATCTTAGGCTGTGCATTGCACATTTTCTGCACTATAAGGCTCTCTGAGAAGATGGTCAATGAGAGTGTTACCCTGAAGAGGAGTTAATGTACCAAGGACTGTACACAGTTGTGCTTAAATGAGTTCATGTGCACAGCATTATAGTGAAGAGCAGATATACTCTCTGAAATTTCAAGGAATACTCTAGTCGTCTATAAAGTCTAAAAAGTACAGCTACCAAGCTTTCTTTGTTATGTGCATAGATTTAGTTTATGTTTCCTTATTGAATAGAAAGTGATTTTTCAGCTTAAAAGAAATATATACTGTTTTGGATAGTTTTAGTTCACTTAACAAAACCTAGACATTACCTGGGGAAGAAGGAACCTTAGTAGAGGGGTTGCCTCTATCACCTTAGTGTATGGGACATTTGATTTTGGTTGTTAATTGATGTAACAGAGTTGTCATTCCTGCACTTGATGATGGAATATAACTTGTAAAACTAAACACTTGCTTCCCAAATTGCTTTTTGTCAGTGAGTCATCACAACAGAAAGCACACGAGGACATGTACATACTGCAAAAAAAAAACCCAAACATAAGAACACAGTTAAGCAGAAGAGACAAAGAACTACTTCTTTACAAACAAGACCACTAACACACTCTCTTATGTACCACCATGTACATACACTTACCCACTCAGAAATAATTTCATATAATGTGTTCATCTATGTTTCAAGATTTTATCATAATAAAAATAAAGTTACAGTGCCACTGTTTATGGAAGTTCTCTGTTTCAGAACTTCTCTGCATTGAAGAACTCTCTGTAATAAACTCAGGGGCAGGAAGAAGACAGTCAAAGCCGGAAAGCTCACTGGCCAGGCTGCCATGCCTTTTCAGAGCTCATGAAATACACTGACTCAAACAAACTAACAAGGGGGGCAGCTATTGAAAATGATACCTGAGGTTGACTTCTGGCATCCAGACATACACACACACACACACACACACACACACACGCACACACACACACACGCTAAACTTTAAAGTAACAAAAATATGCAGGTTTTTGTTCTTGTACCAATTAGGAAAACACATATGCACTGACACACACACACACACACAGATCTCACACCTCACTACACAGAGCTATAAGGATTCAGATTATCAGACTTTCTCATATACTGCTAATGATGGTGGGAATTTCATACCATTTTTCATTTTCCCCCCGAATGCCCCTTTTCTATTGCTTCTAAAGGGCTTCAATAGATCCGGTATGCCATTTGCCTTCATGGATCATCTATTTCATTAATCCATAGCTTCTACTTTCTCTTTATTGAAGACGTGCATCCCGCCCTACGTTGTTCTACAACAGTCCACTTGGAGATTTACTTCTACTATTAAAATTTCTGTCTCCTATTTCTTTTGTCACATTTATATCTCTTATTTCAATCTATTGTTGGTTTTCCTATTGTTATTTTCAATTTTAACTCTTTTACCCCTCTGAGTCACCTTTAAGAAAATACATTTTTGTTTTAATTTTTCAAATGGCTTACTCAATGTGTAGTGAAAACTGTGTCCTACCTGCCTTAAGACATATACCCAAGGGCCTTCTTGGTTATTTAATACGTTATTACGTTAATTAGCTGACAAACCTGGCACTGTTGAGAATTGTAAACATCAGGATCTGCTCATCTTCATTCATTCCACAACAAGATAAAAGTTACTGATTCACTTGTGTTGGACTGGAAACATATAGGGGCACAGAGCTGGTAAAGATGGAAAGAACATTGACCTTAGTAGCTAGTCTCAGATGCTGGATCCATCTCCAGTACAAGGAGGGAATCTGTGATACATAGTGCTAGTTAGGATGCACTTAAGCCTTATTTTATAATTTGTTCCCTAAACTTCATGGTTGATATTGAAAGTTAGTCAATGAATTTAGTAAATAAATTTAGTCAATGAATTCTCATATACCCTAAAAACTCACCCACACACAGATCAAGATTAATTTAGCTTTTTTTCCTCATTTGTACACATCTATTGCTGGCATCTCTTAAAAGAAAAGGCATACACTTGTTGTCTCTGCCTTATGAACCAGATAAGTCAGATTGTGCTACAACCCAATGATGTTAGCAAGGACTCTGGATAAAGAACTAAGGAAGTCCAAGACCCACCCCATCCAGGCCTAGGAAGCTTTGCATCCTAATAGACTAGGGTCCCACAAAAAGGAGGGAGTGGGGGAACGGGAGGGGAGTGGGAGGAGGGGAGGAAGCGTAAATTTTTGAATGGAAAAATAAATAAAAAATAAAATAAAATAGTAACCATAAAAAAGAACTAAAGAAGTACAGAGTCTAAGTAAGAGTCTATCTATAATATGGGTGCACGATCCTGGAATCAGATCAAATCATTATGTTTGTTTAACCAGACTCACAAAGATTCAAGGTTTTGTGACTGATAGGATAGGGCACAAGTAAATGAAGGTAAGAGTAGGGAAGGAGACCACAGATACCTGGAGGATTGTACCCTCCTGTTTGGTACTACTGACAAGACTCAGGATGACAAAAGCAGAGCTGGGTCAATGCGGGGCTGATTCGAGAACACACAGGAAGAAGAATCTTTGGAAATGATCACATACTCTCATCAAACTTTGCAAAACCTTGTGTCTTCAGCATCTTCATGGTCTTGCTCCCCTAAACTCTGTCACTCATACCCTCATGCCTGGTCCCCATCCCAACTGCCTCTAAACCCAAGTCTCATAGAGATTCAAAGATAATTTTCTACAGATGTGTATAACATCTGGCAGCACCCCTCCTCCACCAGGCAAGAGGTTTTTTTCCAGGCTACATTACTTCATTTGCAAATTATTTCCTCTTTAGAAAGATGATGAAAATTCTAACTATGGTAGAACAGTTATAAAGAATGAAGTAAAGCATAAGGCATACTGAGTACCCACTCAGTGAGGGCAGCTATCTGGACCTGATAGGTTATTTTCTTGGCTCTCACCATGCGTTTGTATCCCCAGGCATTTGAACACAAAGCTCATTCATTTCTCAGAGATGGAGTCGATGGCTGGGTTCCTGAAACTAAATAGGGTGCTTCTCACAGTGTCATTCTCATCCTTCCCCATAGAACTCTGCCGGGGGTGGGGAAGTAATTTTTACTCTTTCACAGCTGGTAGTCTGAGACTTGGAAGAGAACACCTGCCGTAAAAGCCCAGTTATTAATCCATAGACCTTACATGCTTGCATCATTCCATATCTTCACAGATGTCTCCACTGCTATTCTCAGCCTTTTATTGTACACTTCATATCCAGCAATGTTGGGGGAAAGCACAGTCTCCTTTGCCTAAACCGATGCTGGATATTCTGATAAATTAGGATTCCATGGTTGCTGTATCTGCCTAGTATACATGCATTTAAATCTTTTTCTGGACTGATGTCTTTTTTTTCTCTGCCTCATTGAGTGTAAATTTTTTTAACTTACAACTTTTAATATCTTTGAAACACCTGCATCTTCATGAGTTAGTCTAGGAACAAGTTAATGTTCATTTGGTTCATGTTGGCTAGATATAGGAATGAAAGACTTAAAGGAAAATTTCTAATCCTGAAATTGGTTGAAGTTAGGTGAAAGGAAAAAGAAATCAAGAACATTCTTATCACACTAAGGAACCTCTTCCATATACAAATAACAGAGTTCCCTTTATGTTTGTCCAATTCATCACACATGTACATCTCATGTTAAGCATGTTGATGAGTGTGGGGCATTATTTTCTTATTAAACTATTTCTTCTATAAGGATATCCATAAAACTGCACCAACATCAAACCTATGCGCACCCTCCTTGACCTTTCTCAGGTCAAATGTGTCCCATGTTCTTATTTCATTAGATTTCAGGGTGCTGTAGATCAATGATTTTGCTTCTTCATTAAAACTTATATCCTCATGCTTTTTTCTATGTAGACAAATGGCAGGTGCATAGTCAATTCATGAGACTTATATTAATGAACTTTTATATAATATAATAAAACTTTTTGAGTTTAGTGCAGTTGAGGAAACCACAAGTTCAAAAACATTTTCACAGACAATGGTACATCTCCCCACTCACAGAAACCTCTCAACATGAATCCTATTAGCTACACACATGCCTGCCATCCCTGGAAACACAGACACAGGCTACTTAACTATAACTCTTGGTATATTTTTCAGTTTGTGAACAAATATGGGAACATTTTTAGCGTGAATCTTGGTGACGTAAGTTCAGTAATCATAACTGGACTCCCCTTAATCAAAGAAGTCTTTACTCACATGGAAGAAAACCTTTTGAAACGACCTATCACTCGTATCCGAGAACGTATCTCTAATAACAATGGTAAGTTTATTGAGCAATATGGTGTGTGCATATAGTGCTTCTGATATGTAAAAACATACCTGCATCTAACTTTCCAACATGCCCGTAAACAGTTCCATCATAATTCGCCATATTTAAAGGAAGGAGAATGTCACATTTCCTGAATGAAATCACCCATCAGAGTACTGAAGAGTGTCATCTCATTTCAAGGGATTAGAAATAACTACATCTTGAATTAGCTAATTATAAATGTGTTGGTGAGAAGGAACCATAGCTTCCAGCCACAGCCAGACACACTGTGTTCTTCCTTCCCCTTTCCCTCGCCAACTCTCTGTCATAAGAAAACAGGTGTAATTTAGCCCCATTATACTGCTGCTTTGCTTATTTCTGGCTTCTGATACTCCATTACTAAAGCCATGCAACACAGAAATCTCCAGCCTTCTAGACAGGATGAGACTAGAACAGCATGAAGACTCAATATTGCCATTATATCAGGTTGTATGTTCCAAAATTGAAAGAAGAAGTTCAAGTGTATTGACCTGCCAAAGTGTCATTTTTAGACATTTCCTAATTTCTCCTTCAGACAATCAATCATTAATTGTACATAATTAACTATGTTATCTGTTATAGGAAACACAGAGCTAGGCACAAGTGATTCATAGTGCACATAATAGATAAAATCTCCATATTTACATAACATATACTCCATCAAATGAAATATGCTGAGCCAATTAGCTAATTAAAATCACACAGAACTACAAGGTTAAGGGTAAAAGATATTTATCAGAAGTATCAAACTTCTACTGTAATTCAAGAAAAACCTTCTATAAGAGGAGATTCCCACATCACCTCCCCTTTTCTGTTTAAATAAAAAATGTTCTAACTTTAGCATAGTAAAATTATATATAACAAAACAGTTATCAAGTAAGAATTACAATTACAATATTTCTATTTACTTTATCTTTTATCATAACAAGGAAAACTATAGCTATCTATTTTTCTACTCCATCAAAGACTCCATAAGGATATAATATTACCTAAGTAAACAAGAAGTGCATTGTAAGCAACTTCCAAAACTCTGGAAGCGACAGAGACATCTCTCGGCCTGGGTAGTCACCCAAAGTTCTTCTGTACCATTGGGGCATCCATCTTCAGTCTACTGGCCTATAGTATCCAGCAGAATTTTCCATGAAACAGGAAATTTCAAAGACAGGTCTGTCTATATTGGCAATTTGCCAGTCACTTTCTTCTGTATCTTGCAGAATCTTTCATGTAGCAGGAACTCCAGAGGATCGTCTTACCTTTACACAAGTTCATTAGTTATTCCTTTGTGGATCCTGCATGTGCAGTTCATCTAACAACTCCATAAGAAACCTCTTCAATGCCCTTGTTCTTCTTGAAGTAGATTGATACTGCCAGGAGCAGATGTGTCTCACTGTTATGAACAGTCCTAAATTTTTAAAACACTAAAATGCCATATTCTGAAGATCTCTGAAAGATTTGAAGAATACCTAATTAACTGAAATATATCTCTATATATCTGGAAAACCTAACTAACATGACTACAAGCTTGACTATTATAGATGAGTATCTATTAACTAATATTTCTTAATTATAGATTACGTTTTTAAATGAACTACACAAACATAATACCTTAATCAAGAGCAGAAATATATATATAGATATAACAAAATTAACCTTAAATTTGTATCAATAAACCAAGAGCCATACCAATACAAATTATTCATATCTATATCATATTCCCTTTTAAATGTAAACAAACATTTATAGACAATATTTANGGATCTTGTTCCATGAAACCATATTGGTCTGGAAGCAATCCACAAGATCTTATCTTCTTTGGAAACAAGAGAATTTTACCAAAGCAACACATCCTTAAATGCAAATTTGAAAGTCATTATACCATTATATGCTGTTTTAGCTTAACAGCCCATACAGTGAAATGTCTCTCTGTATTTAACTCCTTCACAGTCAAAAAATTCAAAAAAATATGATAATATACATAATCCAGACTCTCTGTGTATAATCCATCTTTATGTGGCTTATTTTTTTTACTCCTTTTAATCTATGACTGTCTGTACTCTATCTCTTTAAAGACTTTGTTTTAATTTTTTTAAAAAACCATTTACTTTTTTTATACTTCTCTGTACTCTTTGCTTCTGTCTCCAAAGCCTAGGTACATTTATCCAAATATGTGACACATTTATAAGTCTTTTTATCTGAATTTGTCTTTATTGCATATCTATAACTATTTTCTGACCAGAAGCACTTCTTAAAATGCTAAGCACTTATGAATATAAGCTGTGGCATTGCTAGGTCAAATACAGTACTTCCTGCTTGCCCTGCCCAGTCCAGCATGGCAGAGCTGCTTGAGCTTCTGAGAGCCAAGCACACCGCCACAATTTCAGACACACAGCCAGTCCATGTCACCATTAAGCAAGCTGCACCAGTCTGCTCACAAACCCCGTCCAAATGCTCTGTTTCCCTGTTTCCCGCAAGAGCTAGAGGTTGCACTGGAAGCATAGCCCAATAAAAAAGCTGGCATTTTAAAATGGCCATAGCTTTTTTCCTGCTATGGTTGAATCAGGAAAATCTCTCTTAAAAGATCCATGCCTCTCCTTCTTCTAGCAAACAATGCCCATCCAAGAAAATACTGCTAGCAAACCATGTTTAACTCTGTTATTTTGTGTCTAGAATTAATTTTTAAGCTTTCTCAGATTTTTATGTGGATGTAGTTACCCATGTTGGCAAACCAGTTGTTGGAGGAGGGGGTGCTTGTTTGTCCTGGCCACCCAGAACTGAAATAATCACACAGAAACT
>LOEQ01006130.1:250454-285547 GCA_001685075.1 Bramus lutescens
GCTCTAGCTTCTTATTGGCTAACCCTTACATCTTAATTTAACCCATTTCCATTAATCTGTATATCACTATGAGGTTGTGGCCTGCCAGCCAAGTTTCAGCACATCTACCTCTGGCCACAGATCCATGGTGTCCTTGACTCTGCCCTTCTTTCTCCCAGCATTCAGCCCAGTTCTCCCTGCCTACTTAAGTTCAGCTGTACCAACAGGCCAAAGCAGTTTCTTTATTCATTAATTATAATCACAGCATACAGAGGGATTCTCATGTCAGAGCTGATGATTTCTTTGAATGTTAAGAAATTGACTTGCATATGGCATTGCATGTGCCATGAATTAGATTGTGGATGCTGAACAGACTGGAATGTTTGTCTCCTGTTCTTTCTCTGTGGAATACTGATGCTTCTTATCTTATTGATTAATTTTTTATATTGTAAAGCTTGTATTGAATAGGAATTCTCTTATAGAGTCTTTTATACCTCTCTAATCTATACTCCTTGTGTTATCCTTTAGTTCATTTCTGTTATTCAACTTAACACAACTAAGTAGAATTTTGTGTCAGCTTGGAACCAAGGTGATATGAATTTGAACCCCTGGGTGTTAAGCAACCGTGTTCCCTTGGAAAGTTTTATTATGTATTCTTCCATTCTTTGCAGCAATGGTAATGGACCTATTAGTGATTGGTAATAAACATGCAAAGACCTTAAAGAGTAGATTACACAATACATAAGAAATACCAGTGTGTGATTTTGCAGATCACCAGGATGTTAGCCATCATGCTTCTTGCTTTGGGGTATTCTCTCTAGATAGTTACCAAGTCCCTTATTGGCCCTTCTTTTTTTTCCATTGCACATATGTCATAGAGTTCATGAGGTAATTTTAGACCAGAATTTCAGTGTCATAATGCTGAATGTCTTCTTTTCAGGATTGGTCTTCTCCAGTGGCCAAACATGGAAGGAGCAAAGAAGGTTCGCCCTGATGACCCTGAGGAACTTTGGGTTGGGAAAGAAGAGCTTAGAGCAGCGCATACAGGAGGAGGCCGGACACCTTGTGGGGGTCATAAAAGAGAAGAAAGGTAGGCATTCCACAGGGCAGGGGTGGGGGGCTGTGGGAGACTGTGGCCCTCTTATTCATTGAACACATTCTTCCTAAATGTCTAAATGCTTGCTCTGGTCACTGCACTGTGCTTTGAACTGAGGATTAGGCAATGACCATCTAGCCATGACCATGAGCTGGGAGTTCTGCAGGTAAGCACACAGATGGTCATTAGACACACTGCTGCACCTAAGGCCTGGTCATCAGTTGAGCTTCCCAGTATTAGCAGAGTCCCTGAAGCATGTCAGTCTTTATGTAGTATGCTCTGACCAGAGCCTCTTCCATGGTTTTCTGCAATATGTATTCCTCTATCATATCAAATTAATTCAGTATAGGAAATAGAAACAAATGAATAACTTTGAAGGACTTCAACCTCCCTCTCCCCACCCCCAGGACAGCCTTTCAACCCTCACTTCAGTATCAACAATGCAGTTTCCAATATCATTTGCTCTGTCACCTTTGGGGAGCGTTTCGAGTACCATGACAGTCAGTTTCAGGAGATGCTGAGGCTTCTGGATGAGGCCACATGTTTGGAGGCATCAGTGATGTGCCAGGTAAGCACTCTTCTATGCATGTCTTTCAAGGGTATTACAAGTGTTATTTTGTAGATAATATGATAACATTTGAAATATTGAATTTGATCCAAATATCTTTCAAGTCCACCTTCTGACTTTGATGTTTTTGTTAATTATAAGAATCTTAATATATACAAAACATTTCTATCATTTATTTGAACTATTTTGATATTTATATTGGTCTATAGACATGTCTATGGGAATGCTGATATCATTTAGAGAATGGAAATAATATTATTTACTTGGACTTTCTTTTTTCCCTGATACTCTCTTCCTATGTTAGTCACCTTCAGAAGGAACTTTCTAGAATATCTACTTGTATTGAGATTCTTCTTTGTACCCTGTTCCTTGTTATCTGTAGACCAGAAGTACACTGAATGTGGTGTTGTTTTTATCTACAGTTAGATAAATGAGTTGTTCCTAGGTTTAGGAGTTATGAATAATAGTTTTATATCAGTGTCCATTTGGTACATCCATTTGTCTTATATTTGCATCTGAACATATAATATAACTAAATATTTAGATGTGCACTGTCCCCATACCCATCGCCATGATGCAATCAGTCTAAAGCCAGAAAATATACACATTTGAGGTTCACATGACACCTCCAGCTGTGGCCAATTTTCCATGTCTACTCCTTATAGCCACTTGAATACTTCACATATCTGTCAGCCACACCATGACCCTTTAAGGCAGTTGTATGTTGAAATTAACCACAAGGGCTTGATTTTATCTAAATGGTTTTCCTTCTGCTAGGCCCTGCTACAGTAGTCATTCACCACCCTTGTGCATACACACTGGAGAATGTGTGTGCAGATGTTTGTGTATTTTTTCCACATTTTGAAGACATTGTGCTTAGTGTATGTGCATGTATACATTTGTTACATTTGTGGGTGCATACAAGTCAGAGAACAACTTTTAGGAATAGGTTCTCTGCTTCCATTATGTGTATATCACAAATGTAACAGAGTGTGTGCATGTGTTTATTTTTTGTTTGCAGTTGTCATGATTTTCTAACTGTTGCCCTCAGGCAATGTCATTATTGCTTCTGATGCTTTGGATTTAAAATCTGTTTTAAATCAGATATGAGAATTGCCATGTCATCTTGTTCTACTTCTGTTTGTTTTAGAAATTATTTTCTTCTCTTTGATTCTTAATTTGTGGCAATCTTACCTGTAAGGTGTGTTTCATAGAGACAACACAAACTTTGATCTAGGTTTTAATTTTGGTCAGCTAGTCTGTGTCTTTTTTTCAGCTTGTTGGAGCCACTTACATTCAACATATTATTGAATCATATAAGCTAACTACTGTGGTTTTACTGTTTTTCTTCTTGGTTAGATCATTTTTACTATACTTTCTTCCCTATTATTACCAAGGATTACTTGTTGTCTGTGTTAGACATGATGGATGTTTCCTTAGTTCTCATTTTCATAGCCATTCTTCTTATGAAGTTTATTTTTTCCTGGGTTCTCATAATTGGAATTCTTTTTCTTCTGTGTATAATACTCCTTCAAACACCTTCAGCATTGTTGGATTAGTGCTTCTGAATTGCTTTGGTTTGCACTTTTCTTAAAATATTCATGTTTTCCCATCAATTTTAAATGATAGAAATTCTGGATATGGGGTCCATGTTTGACAATTACTTACTTTCAGAGCATACCCTGTCTCATCATGTTTTCTTGGCTTGTAGATTGATGATAAAAAGTTTTATACTCTAATTTTTATGACTGCACATGAGTTAATGTTTTTCCTTACAGCTTTTGTATTTTTGACACGTTTAACAAATCACAGAAGTGCTTTCCTCTGGACTGTTTATTTATTTTAAAGGTCTAAATACCACTTGCCTTTGAAAATCTATTTCTGTCTCTATATTTGGGGAAAATGTCTGCTATAAATTCATTGAAATTATTCTCTATGCACTTATTTTTTATCCCAGATCTTTGGTTTCTTATCTGTGACCCTGCAATCCTGTGGCAGCTGAGGTAGTCATGCCCATTATTCCCTAATGGAATAAATGAAGCGTGACCTCAACATTGGGCTCCATTCCTGATAGATTGTCTTCTGCATAATTTAGTCTGTTGGGGATGGATTTTTACTGTGTTATTGACTCATTGAGCTATTTATTTTCACCATTTCCATTTTTTAAAGCAAAACCTCAGTTTCTTGCTTAATGTGTCTTCCATTTTGTTGATCTTTTCAACTACATTGCTGATTTTTTCATCCATTTTGCTGACTTTTATCTTTCTATGTTGACTTTCTTCCCCAGGTCCCTTATTGAATTCATCTGCTATTCCCTCCAAGCCACTGATCATATTTTGTAGAAAACTTTTCAGCTTTTATGTAGCATTGTACTTGTTTCAGTACCTGCGAATCTATTAATTCAGGAGTTCATGATTTTTAGTGGCATTCACCCAGCTTATATTTCCATATTTCTTGTGTTTCTGTGCCACACTGTGTGTCCTCTTCGACACGCTTCTGGAGTGTGTGGAGATAGAAGTGGATGTTTTGACTTTACCATATTTTGGGTTCATAATGGTTCCAGAGGGGATGAATCTGAAGCACAGATACTGGTCCATCCAAAGCTCATTTTCTCTTGAAGACTTTCTGTTTCTATGCATGGACTTTTCTATATTGCACCCCAAAGTGGATTTATTTTTACTTATCTCCCCATCTGTTTCCTCCTCAAATTCAGGGTTGCCCTCACTAATAACTGAGGAATTGTTAGCATGACTAACAGGTATGAAAACAGGCACAAAGAATGAAATCAGTTGTACTTATTTCCTACACTATTTTGTGTTCTGTGTTGTAACTCATGGTCATTGTAGTCCAAACCCAATGGCTCCATTATTTTGCTTCCAGTAATCAAAGTCAAGGAAGTCATGGGAGTCCATTGAGTACCAGGCTCACTTCTAGGTGTGGGTATCAAGGGGAAAAAATCTTAGAAGGGAGTTAAAGGTGGAAGAAAGTGATAATAAACATTCTTGGAATGACTGATTACATCAGGCACTTTGGTGGACAGCTGCAAAAGTCCATTGATTTTTCACCATTATCTTTTACATACAAAATGATGCAATATGGTATCTGCAAGTAGGTACAGAGATGTCCAAAAAAAGATAGATAGTAGTCTACCAGATGTCTGTGGAATGCTTTGAGTATCTCATGTCGTTCAGTTTTTGGATACAGGGAGACCCCATTAGCACACTGTGTGCTTTCAGTACTATTAACATTGTTATTATCATTGTTATATTGGCTACAATTCATTATAACTAGGAGGCAACAAGGCAACAAAGGTAAAAGTCACACCCATGTCTGTCTCATTTTAAATCTTGTTCTTTTTTTTTACATTCTGTTATGCATTGCACATTTTATAGAAACATCAGTCACAATTAGCTTTAATTCAGTAAAGACTGAAGTCTTACTATATGGGGTTTAAACCATGCTGGGGTAATCAGAATGTGCAGTTACCTGTACAATACATGTTACTGGTAATTTCCCAGAGGAAAAATAAGCCATGACAGAGAAATTTAAAGATGAAAAAAGTGCCTGTTACTTTAATCAAGTAAAGGATCTGCAAGGAGACTTGCAGTGATTTCATGAAGTGAGGGACAGGACTATAACTAGTTCATTCTTTTAGGCACAATGAATAAGGGCCTAATACATAAATGCCCTTAGTTTGGTCTCAGAGGTTGTTCTGGTTGGAGTGCCTAGAAAAACTAGGACAATCATGAAGATCTGGGGATTCCAACTCTGTAGGGCTTACAGGTAAATAGTACTATCTCTGACTTTGAGAATAGGGACCATCCTTGAATACTGAACGTCACAGGGTCAAGCATGTAGTTACATTGATAAATATTTTTTTCTGGAAATTATGTGCAAACTAATCTGTAATTGCATTAATAGTATAATTAATAAAAGTGTTGAATGCTCTCCTAATATCCAGAGAGAGATGGTATTATGTAGCAGATAACAGGCAGCTAGGCTAGAGAGTACACTTTGCACATCAGAGTTGAAATGTTTTGGAGGTAGATGAGAGGGAAGAGAGAAGCTGGCCTCACAATTTCACAATAAGAAACAAAGGGAAAGACAAGACTATAGCTTTAAGCATTGTAAAGTGGCATCATAGTGTCCCATTGACTGCCTTGTTTTTCTCTATTACCTCTACAATATTTTTCCATGGATAATGAAATATCTTCCTGGATCACATCAAACAGTTTTCAGAAACTGGGAAAAACTAAAATTGTTTGTTTCCTCTATAATTGACACTCACCGGAGAGACTGGAATTCTGATGATCCAAGAGACTTCATTGATGCTTTCCTCACGGAAATGGCAAAGGTGGGGAAGATGCCCCTGTATCTTCTTCTTAAAGACAATGGAGTGGTATAATAGTTTTCAAATGATCATGCCGCAGGCTACCACAACGTTAGCATTTTAACATGACACAGCTTTATTCTCTTACAGTTCTCATGATCTGTTCTTCCTGTTGGTCACATAAGGTTCTTTAAAAGACTGTGGAAACTATATAACCCTGTCTTTCCAAGCTCCTAGAGCTGAAAACATTTTTGTGTGTTCACTTGCTTGCTTATATTTTTGTTTGTTTTTCAAGACAAGTTTTCTTTCTGTAGCACTGGCTGTCCTGGAATTCACTCTGTAGACCAGCCTGGTCATGAACACAGAGAGACCCTCCTTCTTCTTCCTCCTGAGTTCTGGGATTAAAGATGAGCACCACCACACATTACTATGAGGGCAATGATATCTTTTCCTTTGGTTTCTTCTTCTGTCTTCAATTTCAAAACTGTAGCATCTCTTTTCCTCTTATCTATTTGATTGTGTTCCTCAAGCACCTTCTCATGAGGATAGTTCAAAATAATTGTACCCTCTCTAATTATCTAAAATGCCTATTTTGGATTTTCAAGTAACATATAAATATTTCAAAAATGAAGATATAGATATCTTTGTACATCAATGCTTCACATACTTTCTCCTTGTGAGTGAAAATAGCATTAATATTAACTCAGGAGTGTCATTAGAAATAAATGGTTTCCTGCCTATAAATGGTAGATACTTCCCTTTCATGCCTCTCATCAACCTTTACTCTTCATTTGCCTTTTATTCATGTAGGAATTACATACAAAGTGAAAGCAGCAATTTTACATCAGAGTTCTGTTTTTGATGACTTCTTCTCAGGCCAATCATTCACTCCCACTCAGCCCCAATTGCAAGACATAGGCAAAGTTCAACTGATTGCTAAAGCCTGGGTGAGGCATCTGCCTTCCCATGATCTCTTATAAACACCATCCAATCATACCCAAGCAGACATAAAGCAGTTGAATGGATGTATTTGATACTTTTTTATCTTGTGGCAATAATAGGCAGAAGCATTTAAAGAAGCTCATGGTTTATTTTGCCTCATATTTTCAAGGGGTGTTGGTCCATCATGAAAGAGAATAAATGAAAAAAAGATGTGGTTGAGCCCGTCTGTATCATTGTAGATCAGGAAGCAGAAATTAGGCAGGACCCAGGGCTTTGATACAACCACAGAATTTCTAGTGACTTATTTCCTCCAGCTGAGCCCCACCTGCCAATGTTCCAGAAGATCATAAAACAGTCCCAGCAACTAGGAACCAAGTATTCAAAACTTGAGAATATAGTGATCAGTTTAGAATCAAAGTATAACACTATTTTTTTAATGTTCTGACTTCAATAGACCCCTGGCAAATGCACATCACTAAATCCTTCCTATGAACATTGACTCATAGATTCCTTCTCTGCCCGGGGGGGGGCATTAGCAAAATTTTTTCCTTGTTCCAGCCCAGTTCGTCCTCCTGGTATAGTATCAATAGTAGCAATGTTTTATCTCAAGAAAAAGGTCAAATAATTCACTATATGGAGTGCAGGTGTGAGACCATCAACATAATGAGTATTATAAAGATGATAATTATATAGGAACTTAGTAAAGATGGAATTTTATACCAAAGAATAATTGATGGAATAAGCAAGGTTTTGCGTATGAAAGATTAATGGGGATGTCAAAGAATAATTAACCACATATAATTCCTTCTGAGGTCAACAAAATCATTTGTGGAGTATTTGATATGTCTGCTGTATCTCCTACAGTTGATATGGCATGTTAAAATATGAGTATATTCTCTTCTTGTAAACTGAAGCAGATAAACATAACATAAACCTCTTAGGTCAGATAGTGACTTAGTAATGTGGCTGATACCAGAAGTAAAAAAATATCCTGTTCTGCTACCATCCTACTAAAGCTTTTGCAAAAATAAAGGCACAAGAAAATAGCTGTCTTGCTATTCATCCACCTGAGTACCAGAAACTTGATTAGCCTCCTGCACTTGGAACAGGAAAATGTTTACAGAGGAGATCACAGTAATATCATTTGAAATGAGTCCTATTGAACTCATACCTCAGGAGGATGAAGACCTTATGGGCCAGTGTCTGTATTGTTGTATTGGAAACAATAGATACCTCATGATATAGCTGCTTGCTGAGAAGGTCAAGGGTAATATTATTTTAAATGCATGCTTCAAATGTGATCCCTAGCATAAGAAAGCATGTATTAAGAAATCATAAATCTTCTGAATAAACAAGGACACACTGTCTTTTCCAGTACCCAGAGAAGACTACAAGTTTCAATGAAGAAAACCTCATCACCACCACTCTGGACCTCTTCTTTGCTGGAACTGAGACAACATCCACGACCCTGCGCTGGGCTCTGCTCTACATGGCTCTCTACCCAAATGTCCAAGGTGAACAGGTGGTGACCTCATTGGAAAAAGCAGAATTCTGGAAGCCATGGCTTAGATGGCACAAGAAGAGAACATGTTGGTGTAGTGAGAGAGGAGCGGGCCTGCTTTTTGTCCTGGCTGCCCTGCTAGATTCCACCCGAAATAATCACACAGAAATTGTATTAATTAAATTGCTGCCTGGCCCATTATCTCTAGCCCCTTATTGGCTAACTCTCACATNNNAGCCCCTTATTGGCTAACTCTCACATATTAGTTTAACCCATCTCCATTACTGTGTATCGCCACTTGACTGTGGCTTACTGGCATGAGTCTAACCAGCATCCATCTTGAGCAGGAGAACCATGGAATCTGCCCGTCTCTGCTTTCTTCCCCCAGCATTCTTTTCTGTCTTCCCTGCCTACCTGAGTTCTGTCCTATCAACTAGGCCAAGGCAGTTTCTTAAATGACCAATGAAAGCAACACAAATACAGAAGGACGTCCTACACCATGTTGGAGTGGGAAGAAGGGCCATAGCTGTGAGGCACTGTGCCCTGGGTAACGGGCATGTCCTCTCCATGTTCGCTCAGGACTGTGATGGGTCCCAAGCATGCAGATGTTTACAAAGTGCATCCATTCATGTCCCTCTTCCATTGTCAGTAGGCCTTCCCATTTTCCCCTGAATTCTGTCCAAACTCTGTTCTGGTGTTCGATGCACTGTGATGTCACCTTTCTGCCTTTTCAGCCTNGTTTACAAAGTGCATCCATTCATGTCCCTCTTCCATTGTCAGTAGGCCTTCCCATTTTCCCCTGAATTCTGTCCAAACTCTGTTCTGGTGTTCGATGCACTGTGATGTCACCTTTCTGCCTTTTCAGCCTCAACCCCACCCACTCTTGGTGGTGCCCTTCTTACACTCTGTCCTCTCCTGGCCCTGTCCTTATTCTTCTAATTCTTGCCTCTAAGCGATGATATCAAGAGTGTTCTATCACAATCTTTACCCATTGTAGAAGAATCTTCTCAAGGACTACCTCCCGAAGTCATTTCAGATCTCTTCATGAGTTTGATAACTGGGGAATTACTGTTGTTTTCCTCTAGAGATGACCAGATATTCTTCCATGTCTCTGCTGGGTGCATTGTTCCTTTCTCCAGTGACTGGAATTCACTGGGGAGAGTGGTCCATGTATTATGTGTATTCCTTCAGATTCTAGAAAAGTTTAATGATCTGAGGATAGGAACATTTTTCTTGTTTTTTTTTTCAAATTTTGAGTAACAGTTTATCCATGAAGTATAAAATCAAGTTAGTCAATACAGGCCAATGGTTTTTGCAGTAAGATGAAATTTGGATAGAGAAAATCAGAGTGCTTCACATGTGGTAAAGAAAAATTTGTTCAAAGAACTACCCTATCATGTGTGTGTGTGTGTGTGTGTGTGCATGTGTGTATGTGTGTGTATGTATGTGTGTGTGTTTGTATAAGTGGAAGCCATAGTACAGGTTCAAATTATCATTCCTCAGACTATCCAATGTTGAGACAGGGTCTTTCATGCACCAGAAGCTTCTCAAATAACCTACACTGCTTGATCACTAACCCATGGGGATCTATCTGCCACCAACTCTGTAGTGCCCTGAAATTAGAAGTGCGTGCCATCAAACCCAACTTTTTTTTAATAAGAATTATAAGAATCAGACTCAGGTCTTCTTGCTTGCTTGGTAATCACTTTACTGACTGAACTATCTATCCTCCATGCCCAAGTATTTTTCTTTTCATATTCAAAGTGCATATGTGTACCTCTATTTATTTATATGCATACCGAATTTAAGTTAAAATATGTATGTGCTTGGAGAATAATCTTTTTTAGGTTTTAATACTACTGAGTTAGAATACATACTTGACCTCTAGAATAACAGCTTCAAAATATCACAAAATATCAATAGGAATCCAGGAGATAGACTTTTTAGCTGGATAACTGTTTAATCTCTATGAGCATATTGGAAGAAAGGTAACAAACACTATCACTCATTATTATGATTCTATCTGTTCATATATATTTCAAGACATCCTTAAGATAAGGCTCAGCTCTTCTTATTAATCAGATGTGGAAACTTAAATCTAAAGGATTTCATTAGTAAGTTGTGCAGCAACTTCTTGCTATCCACTGCCCATGCTGATGTATCCCCTTGATAAATGAGAGCCTACAGATGTGCTGTGGTCTGAATGTTCATGTATTCTCTATGAATCCAATTGCTGCAACCTAATTACCAGTGGAATGGTGCTTGGAGGTGATTGGCCCTATGAAGGGAATAATAATCGTTGTTAAAAGAGGTAGCAGAGAAGCCAGGGAGACAGCTCAGGAGGTAAAGGATCTTGCTACTTCACCATTGTCAAGAGTGCAGTTTCCAAAACTCACATGGTACAAGACAAGAAACAACTCCCCCAGCGGTCCTCCATTCTTGTGCCATGAGACACCCTCCCCTGACAGAAATATACTATTATAAAAAGTATTAACCTTTTATAAAAGAAAAATCAGAGAGACTTATTTCTCCCTGTGACACGAGGAATCGGTGAGTCTTTCTGATCTATGTGACAGAAAAGTGTTCCTACCAGATAAGAAACATCTTGGTGCCCTGCACTAAGCATCCTCAGGCTCTAGGACTATCAATCATGAATGTGAATTGTTTATAATGCTCTTTGGGAAAGGAACTTACTCAGACCAGACTAGGTACTGCGTTAATAGCCATGCTGATCACAGCTATTCCGTTTGGTAAAGTTAGGGTTATTTTATGGGCTCAGAGAAAAACCACCAAATTGTTGATTTGTCCTTTAAATCAATCGTTTAAAGGATTAAGGAAACATCTATACCGCTAGGTCACTAAAATGAAATAAAAGCAAGACAGCTTCATTATATATATATTTTGCTTTTCTATTTTTTCCTTTTTTATTTATTTTTATTGAGCTCTAAATTTTTCTCTGCTCCCCTCCCTGCCTCTCCCCTCCCCCTTCAATCCTCCCCCAAGGTCCCCATGCTCTCAATTTACTCAGGAGATCTTGTCTTTTTCTACTTCCCACGTAGATTAGATCTTGTAGGAAGAAATCACTAAATTTGAAAATTAATAGGATCTCCTGTTTTCTCTCAGAAAAAGTACAAGCTGAGATTGACAGAGTGATTGGCCAGAAGAGACAGCCAAGCCTGGCTGACCGAGAGTCCATGCCCTACACCAATGCTGTTGTCCATGAAGTACAGAGATTGGGCAACATCATCCCTGTGAATGTACCTAGGGAAGTGTCAAAGGACACCAGTTTGAATGGATTCCACTTGCCAAAGGTAACTTTGCACTCCCAGCTTCAGATATCTCAGTCCATTGTTTACCTCATCCTAAAAACCTAAACTAAAGGTGACATATATTCCTTCCTCAAGAGATCATTTAAATTGGGCAGAAAGATAGTATGCTAAAATACTAGTTTTTCTCTATGGAGCTAAACAGATATCTACATATACAGTGGGCAAAGAAGATTCCTTGCCCAAGTTTAGGCGAAGCCTGGCTTTGTTTGCTAAAGGCATCCTAGCGTCTTCCCATGCTAATGTGGGCTAACAACAGTCAGTAGTTCTCTGCTAGATGATACCTGAGAGAGCAGCTCCCAAGACCAAGGGACTGCAGCCTTGGCCTAGAAAATGCTGCTACACAAGCCTTGAAGTACTGAGTTAGAAATGAGAAAGAAACTTGAGGCACTTATGCTACCATAACAGTGAGACTGTTGTTTCTAAATCAGCAAACCGCAGGCTTATAACTTACATACAAATGATTTCTGTCTCATGAGGGAAAAATGCAATATTAGAAAGGGACACAGGGTCAACAGTTTCTAAGTGATATTTGTGAGCTGATGACTCTTAACTCCTTCACAATGCCTTATTCACTTTTCCAAATAACTATCCATCTCATGTTTGAGATTAGAAAGTGAGGATTAAGTAAATAAGATTTACATAAAATCTCCCTACTATTAAACATAATGGGGAATCTGGGACCAAACCTGTTCTGATTATTCTGATCAGCCTATGCTTCCTCCATGAGGCTTGCAGTATTTTGACATTTAAAAGATGTCCTCTGATGTTTCTCCATGAATCCCTGTTAAAACCCTTCTCTTTATAGACTGAATCCCCATCACATCTCCCAGTGATCTCAAGATCTGTGCACTGGGCTTCCTAAACTTATACCCTCCATGCCACAAAAAAGCGGTGCTATTCCCAGTCATGGAAATTCTGCTGCCATTTGTTGATTAACATTGGAAATGTGTTCATTTCTAGCCTAAAATGATGAAAGCATACTACAGAGTGTAACAAAATCATGGGAGGTGACACAGTGACCACATTCATGGCAGCTTCACTGTGAGCTTTGTAGCAGATGTGGATCTAAGATAGCAAGAGGCAGCCTGCACTAAGGTGTTCTTGGAATCAGGGATGGACATGACAAAATCAAGAGAGACCAGAAGGATGGGTAAAGTCACTGATAGGGTGGGTGATTCAGTGTGATAAAGGGCACACTCTGGAGAGCCCAGGCACCATGCCAGGAAGCCTGATGGAATAAGCTTGCAAACTCTGTTTTCTTGATGTGCTCCTAACCCAGAGAACTGGGTTCAGAATCCTCCACACTGAGGGATAAGAATGGAAAAAACAGAGAAGGAAGGCTCATCATTTCTTTTCATAGACCTGCACAGGTCCTCACAACAGAAGGTGCCTCATTATTCTTCTTTGGATGCTAACATGTCTCTCCCTAGACCGGTACAGACTTCTTCCTATAGACTTGTATTCAGCATTAATGAACAACCTAATGGATTAGAATAGCCCCAGAAGTCACTCATAGTCAATGCAAAGTTACCTCGACAAAGGAGAAGGTATTAAGTGGGGAGAGTCATGCAGGAGAGCTCAAGAAGTATTTACATTTACCCCTTGAAGGTCTGTTCTGTATATCAAGCCTTGACTCTTTACCATCATTTCTAGGGCACCATGCTTCTAACCAACCTGACTGTACTACACAGTGACCCCAAAGAGTGGGCCACTCCAGAAACATTCAATCCAGAGCACTTTTTGGAGAATGGACAGTTTAAGAAGAGAGAATCCTTTCTGCCTTTCTCAATGGGTGAGTTGCCACGAGAGGACAGAGTTCAGAGCTCCACCCAGCCATTCCCTTCTCACATCCTCATAATTTTCTACTTTAATGAAAACATCTACAGATTGTCCGATGTGACTCCATTTTGTGTTTGGTTGCAGTACTGCATTCCCTGGCCTTGGCCCTGCTTCAAACTCCCCATTGCCCTAGCTGGGTGTTTCAACTTTCCTCATTTTCCTCCAAACACTAAAGAATAGAGACATATAATGTGCTCCCTCTTCAATAAGGTGGATATGGGACACCTTCATAAGATTTTTTCAGTGTCCCAAGTTATTTTTAAAGGATGTAGTCTCACAGGCAAATGGAATTCATTTCAAATGTGATGCTGAGGAGAAATGCATCCCGGGGAAATTAGAGAGATTCTGTCTTAAATCAAATGGTTAAAAGAGATAAAGTGGCATAGCTTAGTGAAGGCATAATTTCTAGAATATGCAAAACCCTAGATTCAGCAATTTCTAGGAAGAGAGAGAGAGAGAGAGAGAGAGAGAGAGAGAGAACAAGTAAGGAGGAGGAGACAAGAAAAGAGAAAAGATTAGGAAAGGAAAAGAAGAAATAAAGAAAAAGAAATTCTTCTCTGGTGTCATTTCTGACCCCAGCATCCATACTGGTTGGCATTGTCAAGGGACAGACTTTGTACACTGCATGTGCTACTAGTATTAGTGTGATTCACAGTCACTCATAGTGCCTAGATGGCCTTTGACAAGTTGAAGAGTGGGAAAAATGGAAATCAATGCCACTCAAAAAAGCTTTTGCCCAGAACCAGTCTGTACGTCTCAGTAAACTTCTTCTTAGTCAGAACAGCTATTCTGAGGCTTTTGACTTCGCTTCGGATTTTACACAATTACTCTTGTTCTTTTCTTTTTCTCACTCAACATGTATTATTTGGGAATAAATGAAGCTAGTAGCAAGTTACTTAAGGTACCTCACATAGTAACTCAGCTGGTAAACTGCTTGTCTTATGAGCATAATGTTCTGATTTGATCCCTAGAAGCCCCACAGAAAGTTGAGTATGTCAGCATATGCTTGGACTCCTTTTGCTCCATGGCCAGAGACAATTGGACCCTGGCATTCACTGGGCAGCCAACTTAGCCTAATTGGCAGGGACACTGCCTCCAAAATAAATACATAAATAAATAAAGTAGATGGCACTTAAAGATAAACACCCATAGCTGACCACTAAAGTCTATACATGTACACACAATGGGCATACATATACGCAAACACATCTACACAAATGTGGGTTTAAAGATAGACTAGATACTATGTGAAAATCTGCAGTGCTGTTGGGATACATGGTGAGGATACTCACTGAGGGAGAAAACAGTGATTTTCCTGGACCATCAGGGATTACCTATGTAAACATAGATATTCACTAGAGAGACTGCCCTGTAAATACATATCTATAGACACACATAGATAAATACACCATGTGCATGTGTGTATGGTGTGACATGACCTAGAGCAATGGTTTCCAGAGTTATATGAATGCTTCCCGCCTAGATATTATCATCATATTAGTCAATGCAAGGAAACAGGATACCTGGGAAAATGGCAAGATTAAAATACAAGTCTGGAACATATTGCTGGGCCAAGGTCAGGAAATGCCACCTTGAATGGGACTCTAGTGGGCAAATCAGGAAGGTGTTAGACACAATCAGAGGGACACAAAGCTCAAGGTAAGCTCAGTGTTTATAGGAGAAGGCTGGGGACACCAGTCCCTAGGTGCACCAAAGTCAGCTGACTTCTGTTTTTGTCTCACAGGAAAGCAAGCTTGCCTGGGAGAACAATTGGCCAGGTCTGAGCTGTTCATTTTCTTCACTGCTCTTTTGCAAAACTTTACCTTCAAGCCCCCAGTCAATGAGAAGCTGAGCCTGAAGTTCAGAATGGGCCTCACCCTTTCCCCAGTCAGTCACCGCATCTGTGCTGTCCCCCAGACTGTGATGCTGGAGATGGAAGGAGAAAAGGTGTACAGGAAGAAATGGTGGATGTCCTGAAGCTTGCGGGCCTTACTCATATGAGAGGAGAATGATGTCAGCGAGTGAAGGCGACTCAAGAAATAGTGAAGGAATTGAGCTAAAACCATTGAATCAAATTTCTGGACTGTTGACCCCTAATTTGGTGGTGGGAAAATCATTTATGAGCTCAGAGGCATATCTTTTTATCTAAAAATTGCAGGGGGAATGATGATTCCTCCTATAAAGAAAATGCACTGAAAACAAATTACTGAATTAAAAATGCTAAGTGCATCATGAGTCACGTCTCAGGAATTCTGCCTTCAATTTGTTTCCATTCTCCTTTTTTACATATGCATTTGTTTCTGGCACATTGAGATGTTAGTCTAAAGTGGTACAAAAGGTCAAGAAGAATCAGAATTTACTTTCTGGTTGCATCCATAGGAAGAGGCCATGAAGACTCTCCCAAATGACAGATGTGTCTCCAATTATGTAGCTCTACCTCCAACTAGGCCTGGAAGTCAGCTCTTTGAGTTTCCTCTTTTGAGACTTTTGTTTAGATCTGTACCCCATTTTTAAATTAGTTTTTTGGACATAGACTTTCTTTATATATTTTGGATATGAGATGATGAGTTGGTAAGTAATTTTTTTCCATTCTGTAGGCTTCATGTGGTGGTTTCTCATTTGGTAAAATTCTATTGCTTTCCTAATACCCACATATATTCATGGTGTCTCTAAATGTGGAAGCCGAATGATAGGAATCACTTCCTCTACTTGGTAAGAATAAACACAACTGGACTTTGAAATCAAGAATCAGGGTGATATGTTCAATTTTCATTAATTTTATCAATATTATACTATACATCATATATCAGTGGTTAATATGAGGAGTTTCAGGCCTTACCATTTCAGAGTAGATTACCTATTGTTGCTAGAACTGGGGAAAAGGGAGAACAAACTCACAAATATATTGGCACTAGTGTTTTCAGCTTAAGAATGAATGCCCAAAATAAAAATTTAAAAAACATGTACAGCTCTAAACACCTCTCCTCACCTTCATATCTGCACAACACATCAATGTTGTGGGGATGGAATTATTTCTGAAACTTCCCAGTGGTGATTTCTGTGTGGTATGTGACAGGTGCTTCATCCTGCCCCTTGAATTGTTAAGTTTCAAACCAGGAGCCTATTTGCATATCAAAGCAGAACCTGGCCTCAATGTACTTACTCTCAGAACATCCCTCAGCCCCTGCCTGTTACCCTGTCTCATACCCTCAGCTCTCCAGCCCTGGGTTGCCCTTCCCTCAAAGACCCTTCCTAAATAATCAAGACCTTTTGTTTACCCACCACTTTTTGTATCTTTGGCCCCTGTTTACCATGCCACTTGCCACACCTGCTTTCTCTTTCTCCTTCTCCCTTTCCATCCCCCTCTCCCCACATGGACCAGTTCAGTCTGGTCATGTCCAATCTGAACTCTCACAGATATCTGAGTTATCTGACTATCCTCTCCCACATTTGTAATAAAGATTCTCTTCCCCCATATCTAGGAGCAGTCCTGTCCTTTTTTCTTCATTCACCCCCACCCCAACACGCCACACACAAACTCTCTCCTCTGATAAAATGCTGCTTAATCATGAGACCCGCAGCCTAATGTGTGGTGCACAGCTTTAATTCCAGCTCTGGGGAGGCAAAGGCAGGTGGAACTGTGAGTTTCAGGCCAGCCTGGCCTACATAATAGTTCTGGGGCGACCATGACCATAGCTACTTAGTGAGACCCTGTCCCAAAACAGTAAATAAAAATGTGAGACCACTTGTTGAGACCTTGAAGTCTTTCTCTTCTTGCAGCTCTCACTGTTGTGCCCATGATACTGAACCCCACATAAATCCAGAGTGGGTTTAATGTAAACACAAAAGGGTCTTTGTTTATCAAGCTTAAACCTGGACCACAAACCTCCACCACACCTATGCAGTCAGTGGGTGAGAAGGGAGTGAGGCAGTCAGTCTAAGAAAAGGAGAGCTTTCAAAGGGGAAGACCTGCAATTAATACATTTCTTGGGGGTCTTGGGATTGGTTGAAGGGGGTACAGCGTAAGATGATTGCTGAAAGCATCAGTCAGTTTTGGGGCACGAAACCCTAACAAACATCATTCATTGGCAAGGTGTCTGTGAGGGCAGGATGTCTTCACAGACATATGGTCCTTGTTAAATTTTTATGATCCTGCTCCTTAGCTCCTTTATTGGCTATTTCTAGGGTATCTATTTAAATTCCACTCTGGCAGCACATTCATGGAGCTGAGGTTGGCCCTGGGCACTAAAGAATAAGCCCCTTCTTTAGAACGGAGTCTGCAAAGACAGGACCTTACCTCACAAAGGGTCTAACTGACCCTCCTCCTCTGGTGCCACTGACCAGAGACACTTAACACAGGCAACTTTTGATTATTTGATTATTTTGCCTCCTGGTGTGGAATCTCCAACCCCCTCTGGATTGTCTGGATTTCTCAAAGAATAAGCAAAAAATAGTTTATATGTTTGAAAATGATTTTCAAATAGGAAGAAAAGAAGGAAAAGAGACAGAGGGAGGAAAGAAGGGAAGGGAGAAAGAAGGGAAGGAGAGAGGGCAGGAGGGGAGGAGGAAGGGATGGAGGAAGGAAGGAGGGAAAGAGGAAGTTCAGTGATAGTGACCTCTGACATGCTGTCAGAGCCCAAAAATGTCAGGTGTCACTGTCTATAGGAGTCTTATTTCTCAGGAAGGTTGTCAGCNGGGGAGCCTGCTATGATGTAAATCAGGATTCCCAGAGCCACACAAAGGCTTCAGATAAACTAACTCTGAAAAAAAAACAACAATCACTCTTGGCCAGTTCCCTCTTTTTCCTCCAACATATTATTTTCATTGATTATTTAAGAATTTTACATAATGCACCCCAATCACACTCACTCCTCAGTTCTCCCAGGTCTATGCCTCCAACCTTGTGACATTCCTCCCGGGAAAAAAAGAAAACCCCCAAAACAATTCCAGTTTGTGTTGCCCACATAGTTACTAGACCATGGTCAAACTCCTAGGGGTCAGCCTCTTAAAGAAAAGTAAGTCCATTCCCAGCCCCAAATAGTCAATATGGAGAGATACAATCAGCATTCTTATCACAATTTTTAATTTTAATGTATTTATTTTAATTTTATTTATTTTTTAAAAGAAAACAAACTTTTTTTCATTTTAAATATCATTTCCAGTTCCCACTCCCTCCCCTCACATTCGCTCCACCTACTCCCCCACTCCACCCCCATCCACTCCTAACTCAAGCTGGACAGGGAAAGAACCAGCAAGGTCCAAACTAGACCCTCTGAATGTGGTTGACAGTTGTATGGCTGGGGCAGACTGAGGGGCCACTGGCAGTGGCACCCAGATCTATCCGTACTGCTTGTACTAGCTTTTTGGGAACCCATTCTCTTTGGATGGATACCTTGCTCAGCCTAAATAAAGTAGGAAGGAAGGGCCTTGGATCTTCCCCAAAGCAATGTGCCTTATCATAAATTCTTCCAGTATAGGCAACACAGGCCAAGTATACCAATATGGTGGCCGACAGACCCAAGAATATCATCATGACCTGCTGCCTTCAGTAGTAACATGGGTTGTAGACATCAACATGTCCTTACAGCACAGGCCACTCATATCTACTTGGCTTCCTGTGGCAACAGGTTATAGACCCAAACATTTAGCCAGCCCTTTGAAATCACATTTGGTGTGAATTCTTGGAACACAGAGTTCCTGGCACCTAGTAATGGGGAACACAGTGCCAGGCTAGAGGTCTCTCCATTCAAATTATTGAACACCCATTGGTTTAACTTTTTCATTCAAACTCTTTTAGCCTTCTGGCTGGAAACTAGGCTAGTCTACTCCTGCAGCTAACAGTGAGAGGCTTCACCCTAGAAGGTGCTCAGCAGTCGTCGTTCTCACCCCAGTTTTCATGAGCGCCTACCTCTTCTAAGAATCTGATCTACTTCTTGTAGTAGGAGGCCACTTGTTCGTTCCTGACTGCTCAGTCCTGAAATAATCACACAGAAACCATATTATTTGCAATACTGTTTGGCCAATAGCTTAAGCGTATTTCTGGCTAACTCATATCTTAAATGAACCCATCCCCATTAATCTGTGTATCGCCATGAGGCTGTGGCTTACCAGGTAAAGTTCCGGCATCTGTTTCCGTGGGGCTACAAGGCTTCTCCTTTACTCTGCCTTTCTTCTTCCAACATTTGGTTTAGTTTCCCCCATCTAGCTCTACTTTACCCTATTAGGCCAAGCCAGTTTCTTTGTTAACCAATGGTATTCACAGCATACAGAGGGGAATCCCACATCNATTATTTGCAATACTGTTTGGCCAATAGCTTAAGCGTATTTCTGGCTAACTCATATCTTAAATGAACCCATCCCCATTAATCTGTGTATCGCCATGAGGCTGTGGCTTACCAGGTAAAGTTCCGGCATCTGTTTCCGTGGGGCTACAAGGCTTCTCCTTTACTCTGCCTTTCTTCTTCCAACATTTGGTTTAGTTTCCCCCATCTAGCTCTACTTTACCCTATTAGGCCAAGCCAGTTTCTTTGTTAACCAATGGTATTCACAGCATACAGAGGGGAATCCCACATCACCTCCCCTTTTCTGTTTAAATAAAAAGAAAGGTTTTAACTAACTTTGATATAAGCTAGTTTACTCCTGCAGCTGGCAGTGAGAGGCTTCACCCTAGAGGGTGCTCAGCAGTCTTGCTTCTCACCTCAGTTTCCATGAGCGCCTACTTCTTTCAAGAACCTGATCTGCTTCTGGTTTTCTCTTGGAACTATTGGCTTTCCTTTGTCAAGTAATTGATAGACACCATGATAATAAGAACTGAGTATTGAGATTCATTTGATTGTGAATTTCTTAAAGTTAAACTTACTGAAATTTCAAATACTCATTAACCCTTCGAATAAAATTTCTCATTATTCTAAACATTTCCTCTGCTGGTCCTTCTTTACACTACATTTGAAGATTTCATTCCTACTATTAATGTCCTATTCTATTGCTTTCCTTAAATACTGTGTCTCTTAACTTAATCGAATGTTCTTCATTTTTTCTATTATTAGCTCCATTTTAAGCCTACTTTAACCTTCTGTACTACCTTATTTTTTAAAAAAATAGTTTTTATTTTTATGCATATGAATACCTTGCCTGCGTGTATGTCTGTGCATAACATCCCTGCCTGGTGCTCACAGAGGCCAGAAGTGGGCGTTTGATTTCCTAGAAAGGGAGTTGCAGAAAGTTGTGAGCAGGTATGTGGGGGCTAGAACTAGAACCCAGAAGATCTGGAAAAACTGCCTTATCACTCAACTATCACTCCAACTGTGGTCAATTTTCCTTTTGTCCTCTTTTTAAATTATTACTCTTATTGACTTAATGATGCAAACAGAAAAACATGCTCTGCCAAATCACATATTCTGAGACATAGTCTGGGTCATTTCATCCACATGAAACAATGACAGACTGAACTGACTGATACGGTTTTGAATCAGAAGGACAGAGTTCCAGAAGTCAATTGACCTGCTCATTTTAATATGGTTGGTAACAACACAAAACTTAGTGATATGATTCTGCAGAACTAGAAGGATATATATAAGCAAAGGGCTGATATAAATGTAAAAAGTCAATCACCTCAGTACTTGGCTTCTGGATTCTTCTCAAGTTGAAGCACAGCTGGGTGGTACACATGGCCACTGAGGAGTCAATAGCTTCAGCCAGGTTCTCCGTTGCTCCCAGAACTTCTTCACTGGGCATTTTTAAAAAGGGGAAATTGAAAATTTACTTGATTTTTATGCACAAATTGCTGTTCTCTTAAAATAAAAATACATTTGCTTATTGGCTCTGTGCTTATGACCAAGACAGGAGAGACTGGCTGATCTTAAATGCAGGTATTAAGGACCATGGGTAAAGAAAAAAGGGGAGACTGAGTCTAGGCTCTTTCTTTAATGTGGGTACAAGGTTCTCAAATAAGACCAAATCATGACATCTGATTTGACACTGTACCTATAGGTTCAGGTCTCAAAGTGGTAGGCTATCAGGATATGAAGTAGGGTACAGGCAGTGAGAACCAAAGATGTCTAAAGAAATTGAATGCCTCTGTTTGATACCTCTGTTGCTACACACTAATCAAGCTATGACTTGTTAGAGAAGAACCATCTAGAGAAAAGACAAAACTTGAGTCTACATAGTTATGATTCTGGAGCACATATATGGAAGGAACTTTGATATTTATCAGCCGCTGTCATTCAAATCAAAATTATGTTTTGTACAGTGTATGTTTCCTGCACACTCTCATTCTTCCTCAAATTATCTCCTTGCCTTTATGACCACTCCCCACACTCTATCTTCTACTAACTTATGATGTCCCAGGTACATCTAAACCCTGATGTGTTTGTCTTCAAACCTTATGTGCCTGGCAACTTCTCTCCTCTAGGTGAAAGCCTTATTGGACTACATCACTTTACATACAACTATTGCCTTTCCAGAATGATGAAGAAAATCTTAACTGCAGTAGTTATAAAGAATGTTATAAAGAATGAAGTAAATCAAAAGCACACTGTGGTGATTTGAGTACAAATGGAACCCATAGATCCATAGGGAATGGCACTATTAGGAAGTATGGACTTGTTGGAATAGACGTGGCTTTGCTGGAGGAAGTGTGTTATCAGGGGGTGGACTTCAAGGTCTCACAATTTCAGCTAGGCCTACTGTGACTCAAGTCACTTCCTACTGCCTGTGGATCTAGCTGTAGAACTCCTACCTACTTCTAGCTCAGTGTCTGCCTACAGGCCACCATGCTTCCTGCTGTGATGTTAATGGACTAAACCTCTTAAGAGCAAGCAAGCCCCAATGAAATGTTTTCCTTTAAAAGAGTTGTCTTGGTCATGGTGTCTCTTCACAGCAATAAAACCATAACTAAGACTCATACTAAGCATTCACTCAGTGAGTACAGCTGCCTGGGACCAGCAGACTCTTGGCCTGGCTCACACCATGCATTTTTGTCCTCGAGCCTTTGAACACAGAGCTCATTAGTTTGTCAGAGATGCATTGGGTGGCTAGGTGCTGGAATGGAACACAGTGCTTCTCACCCTCATGTCCTCATTCTTCCCCAAGGAATTCTTTGAAGGGAGACTAAATTAAAACTGGGTATCTGAGACTTCAAAGAGAGCACCTGCCCCAACAACCCACAGCTAGTGAACTGTAGAATCTGCACGTTTATACGACTCCAGGTCTTCAGAGACATAATCACTCAGAGCCTTTACCTTCTATTGCCTTCTCCATATCTACTAATACAGTGGTTCTCAAACTTTGGGTTGCAACCCCTTTTAAGTCACAGATCAGATATCTTACTTTCTTTGAAACACTTACATCTTCATGATTTAGTCTAGGGAAACTTTGATGCTCACTCAGTTCTTACTGGTAAAGGTATGAATGAGAGTCCAAGAAGAAATATCAGATTCTAAAGGGAATTGGAATATGGTGAAGTGGAGATAAAGAAAAAAGATTGAAACATTCCTATTACAACACAGAACCGTTCCCACACACAGGTGCATGGATTCCCCTCAGTTCTAGTCTCATTATTCACACATGTAAATCTCATGTCTAGCACATGCAGAGTAAACAACATTATCCTCTGGGTAAAATGATACTTGATTTTCTAAGAAGTCCAAGCAAGCTGTAAAAAAAAATTCACAGGCCTTCCTTAGCACCTTGTCAGGTCACACGTGTGTGTCTCATTCTCTGCCTTCGGTGGACTTAGGATGCTTCAGGTAGAGACCATGTTTATTTTTTGTCACTTACATCCTTATATGTTCCTTTAGGGTTACATGATAGATGCCTACTTAATTCATAATGACCTATATTGATGATTTTTATACAGTAAATTTCATTTTTATTGAACTTGAATTTAGTTCAGAGGAGGAGAAAACCTTTTCAAATCACTTCCACAGGCCAAGGTGCACCCCTCCATTCACAGTGACAGGGACCTCTCAACACAAGTCCCATTAGACACACATGTGTGCTATCCCTTGGCACTCTGACATAGACACACTTACCTATAGCCATTGAAATGTTTTTCAGTTAGTGAAGGAGTATGGAATCCTAATAACCCTGAATGTTGTTACCATCCCTTCAGTGGTCCTAACTGGATTGCCCTTAATCAAGGAGATTTCATTTACACAGAACAAAATTTATTGCAATGCCCCATTACACCAATCAGAGAACATGTCTTTAATAACAATGGTAGTTTAACTGGCAGCACTTTTAACTTTAGGGGGTTATTCAAAAACTATGAATGTTGATGGAAAATGACACACATATTAGGAGTTCCTGAGAGAACTGGAGGGAGGGCATGGGAAAAAAGATGTAAACAAGATGTATGACATATGTTTCACAGTTTCAAAAAAATGAGAAAATATTAAGTTTATAGTACAGGATAAGGTGTTTGTATAGTGTGTTAAAGGTACCTCTATGCTTACAATTTTACAATATTCCTGTAAACCAAACCCCTCATGAAATGTTATCTTTAAAGTCAACTGGATGCCACATTTCCTAGATGAAATCAAACATCACATGACTTCTCTCTAGGAGAGACTTGAAGAAACCACGTGTCCTGCAGACTAACTCTAGATTCGTGGATAGGAGGTAAGGGCAGCTCCTTCCACAGCCAGACACACTGGGCCCTTACTTCCCTTTTTCCTCTCCAGTCCTCTGTCCTAGGAAAATGGATGCGAGTCAGCCTCCTCCTGCTGCTGCCCTTCATGCTTACAGCTCCTTAAACCACACTACTGAGGCCATGCCTCACAGGGATCTGTAACATTCCAGACAGTGTGAGAACAGACTGGAGTGACTACGCAAAGGAATTATTAAATCAAGTTATGTGTTTCCAGTGGAAAACAGACTTCAACTTGATTAACCTATAAAAGCTCCACTTTTTGTAATTTCCTAGTTATTGCTTGAAACAATCAACCATTAGTTGTATAACAGTGGCTACATTATCTGATATGAGAAGCATAGTCATGGGCATAAGTGATTAATAGTGAGCCAAATAGATAAAAGCATTCCCATTGTGTGACAAATAATGCCTCTAATGGGAAAGCCTAAATCCACTAGCTGTATCAATTAAAATTCCACTGTACTAAAATGGTAAAGTATTTATCAAACATATTCAAGTTGGATTAGGATTCAGGAAAAGGTTTTGAAATGATGATATCCATCTAATAATGTTAAAAAATACTCAACAGACATAAAATATCCTTGAAGGACAATAAAGCAGATGTCTTGAAAACTGGGAGGTAGTCAATGTGGCAAGTATAAAATGATACAACATGATGTCAGAAACCTGGTACAAAAGTATTCAAGCAAATATACAGATTAACCCACTAGAATTTTGTGGAATGTTTTGTGTTTGTTATTCCATTCAGTGGGCAGAGTGAATGTCTACTAGATAAGAGTCTAATATTAACATTACTTAATATTATTAATAATATTAAACATTGGCATGCCTTAATATTAATTATATTAAATATGGCATTTAGTAATAATTAATAATATAAAATAATAATATTGATCTACTTCATTATTAACAATATTAAAATTCTTTATATTATTATTACTGTTATCTAACTTGCAAGTAGTGGAAATAATAATCAGACACATATGCCTCATTTTAAGGATTCTTTATTTTACATTGTGTTATCCTATCGCTTACTACAAAACATTATTGAAAATTTGTTCACCATCTACTTTACTTCAATAAAGATTGCAAACTTACAATATGAAAATTAAATCATGTTGAGGACACCAGCATACACAACTACCTGTACCATACATATTAGTAGTAATTTTTCTAAGGGAAAGTAAATCCTGACAAAGAATTAGAAAGAAGTTGACTATATATTTGAATATAATCAGATAACAAAGCTCCAAAGTGTGACTTTTGAGCATTGCTTTCATGAAATGAGGGACAGGGACCATGCTCAATTCAGAGATAGTTTCTAGTCACAATAAATACCAACTGCACAGACCTGAAAGAGAATGCTCTTGATGTGATCATAGAGGCCACCAAGGTTGGAAAGTGTAGAGAAAAATAGGTAATGATGAAGATTTGGAGGGTTCCATCTCTGTAGGGCTTATAGGTCAAAGCACTATGTCTGACTTTGAGTATAGTGAATGGTTTTGAGAATTGTAAGTCAAGGAGTGAAGCCATGTGGTCACACTGGTAAATATTCTCTCTGTAAAGGATTTGCTAAACTGTCTGAGAAGGCATGGAGAGCAGAATCAGAAAAATGATTTGTTGGGGACAAGGCTCAACAAAACTCATACTTTGCAGGGTCGGAGCATGAGGATTAGAATAACAGCATAGGAGGGACATTCAGTGAATGCTGAATCCACCTGCATTTATTTTCCACAGGCTTATATACTTCACTCCAAAAGGGGAGGAGGAGGCAACAGACTTCATCAACATGATGTAACAGATAGACTTGAATTCTTCAAACTTTGGTTCAGGTGGAGCAGATATACTTCTATATCCAAAGTACTAATTAACCACACACTAGGTCAGAATCTTTTATTCGTAGCGACATCTGTTGTCAATAACTTTGAGAGAGCAAAAACAAGCTCAGACTTTCTGATCTCCAGTCAAGGTGGAACAGGCTCACATCTGTGCCCCCCCCCATGATTGAACACTATGCCAGAATTAAGAAAGGAGAGATGATGGTATAGATCAGAAGTCAAGGAGCTGGGCTGGTGAAATATGTCTTGGTGCTTCATATATGGCAGGGAACAATTGAATCACTTGTATATACAGAAATGATAGGTAAAACAAAAATCAAGATGGTCCCAAATTTTTACTGAAAGAAAGAGATGGAAGGACAAGATTGTTTAGAAGCACTGAAAAATTATTTCATTGTGTCTCCAAAACTTTCTTATTTTTCTTTATAAGCTCTATTTCTTTCTATCAAAGCTCTATGTCTTTCTATCAAAACTAACTACCTTCTTAACCAGATCAGTTTTCAGAAATTGGCAAAATCTGAAATTGTTTGTGTTCTGTATGATGGACAGTCACCAGAAAGATTGGAATTCATTTGAGCTAAGAATCTTCATTGATGCTTCCCTTACAGAAATGACAAAGGTGAGGAAGATGCTGCCTGAGTCTTCTTAGAAACAATATGGTGGTTTAGTAGTTTCCAATTAATGTTGCAGCATGTTGCTATAGGCTTAAGGGTATAACATTGCACTATTCATACTAGATGAATCCCTATTCCTACTGATTAGGTTAACTTCCTTTGAGGATTATAGCAATCCCATTACCAGAGTGCTCCAAGTTCTCAGAGGACACTGATATCCCCTGCTATGGCTCCTTCCTCCATCTTCAGTATCAAGCTTGTAGCATATTTCCTTTCTCATTGTTGGTTTCCATATTTACATCTCCTCTCTCTGGTTCTTATGCTCAAGCCTCCTCTAATAAGGATAATTCAGGCTAATAGTCCTCTCTCCAGTTAATCTCATCCGCAAAGTCAATTTTAGCTTGTAAAGTAACACGTATGAGTTATAGAAAGATCTTAACATTTTGGTAGATCAGTAGTTAACGAACAGTACAAATATAAATTAGAAATGATATTTTAGAAATGCACAATAGCATTATACCAGGAATATCAATCGAAGTAAAGGGTCCACTGCTGTTTTGCATTGGGTCCTTAAAATAGGAGCTATTGGCCATGTTATTCATGGCAGGCAACAGGAGGAGCATTTGGAGAACATAGATGAATGAAACATGGTGGCAAAAAACACAGATGTTGCTTGAGATACTGACATCATCATAACACATTTACATTTACTATGCTACTTTTCAAGTCTGTGTTTATTTGATTTCTTCAACACCTTGTATTAGGCAGGCAACAAAGTGGAAACCTGCATCCGTTAGAAATTTCTCAATTCTTAATATCAGTGAAAACCAATGTAGTTTTTTATACATTATCCTACAGAGAATGTTGCACACTATCATTCCTGCTATGATGCCCTTGTTGGATACCCCATGAGGATAGTGAAAAACATGTATAAATAATAATAGTAGTTTTGTCTCAGTGCTGGTCTAAGCATCTTTGTCTTTATAGATTTCTTTTTCCTGACTTTTAAAAAACTTTTTTCACTACAAAAGTCATCACTTTGGAAGAAGGAAAGGTTTAGTGGCAGAGGAGACAGCTCACTTGGCAAGTGCTTGCCTTAGAAGCAAAGAACACAATTTGCCCTCCAGAACTTACATAAAAATTTTGAGCATTGTGAATTGTTGTTATAACCCTAGCATTTCGAAGGAGGGCTGTTCCAGTTTGTTCCCAGCATCTCAGATCCAAAATAATCACACAGAAACTGTATTAATTAAATCACTGCTTTGCCCACTAGCTCCAGCTTCTTATTGGCTAGCTCTTACATATTAATTTAACCCATCTCCATTAATCTGTGTATCACCACATGGCAGTAGCTTACTGGCAAAGTTCCAGCGTACTTCTCTGGTGGGGCTACATGGCTTCTCCTTATTCTGCCTCCTTTCTCCCAGCTTTCAGCATAGTTTCCCCTGCCTACCATATTCCCTGAGCAGGCCCAAGACAGTTTCTTTATTAACCAATGGTATTCACAGAATACAGAGAGAAATCCCACATCAGAGGGTCTCTTGAGACTCAGTGTCCAGGCCTACATACAAGTTCTGAGATAGATAATACCCTGTCTAAAAAATGTGGTGGGTATGGCACTTCAGGGTAAACACCCATTGTTCTCCTCTGTCATTCATATACATGTGCACACATGTATACACACAATGAGCACATATAACCACAAACATATCCATAGAAACATGGGTTTAAAAATGAGTTAGAGGCTTGTGAAGTCCTGTAGAGCTGTTGGGATATTGAGGAGGATGTTCTCTAAGGAAGAGAACAGTGGTGTTCCCCTGGATCATCAGAGATCATCCATGTGAACCCAGATATTTAATAGAGATACTGAAATATAGATTGTAGACAAGTTGGATATAGACAGAAAGGTAAATGTCTGTACACACATTTAGATATTTATATAATGTGTGCACGTGTGTGTGTTCTGATGCGACCTAAAGTAATGACTTCCAGAGTTGTGAGAATGCCTCCTGCCCAGGTCTTATCTTCTCCATATTATTTGATGCAAGGAGCCAGGACACCAGGGAAAATGATAATTTCATGGGCTAACAAAGTGAAAACACAAGTCTAAGACATACCATTAGGTCAAGGTCAGGAATGCCACCTGGAATGGGGCTCTAATGGGAAAATCAGGAAATGTTAGACATGATCAGTGCCATAAGCCAGCTTTTGGGGTGACTTCTGTTGCGGTAAGGCCATGATGGGTTCATACATTCTCGGGTAGAAGCATGTGGATTAGAAATGTTAAATAGGAGGATCAGAGATATGAAAGAAATGCAGAGACACAGGATAGTACTGGGAGGGCAACCCTATGAACACTAAATGCTGAATTCACCGGTGTTTCTTTTTCATATGTTTTTAGACCTCAATATAAAAGGAAGGGGGGAGAAGGCAAAAGACTGTTTTAGCATGATACAAAGGACAACCAGAACAGCTACTTGCTTCAATACTTGAAATATCAGGCCATTATTTCCTGAGTAAAGCATTTGATTTTGGGGCAGGAATGTGCAATGAACATACCAAATATCCTGAAGGTAGCCACTCCCTATGTCAATTATCCTATTTTAAATGAAGGAGCACAAGGAGGCTTGAATTATCTGGGCTTTCATCATTATGGAGCGCATCCACCTCTCTGGGCCATGTTAATGTCCAAAACACCAAATAACCATACCCTAAGTCAGGGTGTGTAGCCACACCTGTTGCCAACAACAAAAATAAGTTCAAACTCTCTGACCTCCAGTCAAGGTGGAACAGTTTCACATCTGTGGGTACTCATAATTCAGCTGAGCCAAAATCCCAAGGTCAGCTCAGTTTTTACAGTAGTAAGTTGGGGACACCAGTCCCTAGGTGCACCAAAGTCATCTGACAAAATTATTTCTGTTTTTGTCCTTCATGAAAGAGAGCGTGTCTGGGAGAACAATTGGCCAGCTCTGAGCTGTTCATTTTCTTCACTGTTCTCATGCAAAACTTTACCTTCAAGCCCCCAGTCAATGAGAAGCTGAATCTGAAGTTCAGAATGGGCCTCAAACTCACTCTACTCAATCACCACATCCTTGCTGTCCCCAGACGTGATGCTGGAGAAAGAAAGAATAAAGAAAAGAAGAAGGGGTGATATATGCACTTCAAACTCACTGGTGACCACAAATAAAGGAAGAGTTAGGCTGAAGGCAACTGAAAGAAGATGGGAGGAATTGGAGTACGGAAACTAAGTCAAATTCCTAGATTACTGGACCCCCAAAGTTGATGCTGGTTATGGGACTTAATAGTTCACAAAGGTTGTTAAAGGAATAATGCTATTTCCATTTTTAATCATATGAAAAATGAAATTATTTATTAAAATGCTGTTTAAATCATAACTCATACCACAAGGGTATGCCTTCTGGTTTTTCCTTCCTCCTGTTGTAGACATGGATTGACTTCTGTACTGTTGAAATTATTCATTTGGAAATGGTAGAAAGAAAGCATAAGAGTTAGAACTTGGCTTTGGGGGCAGCCACAGAAACAGGACTTGAAGACTCTCTTCTTTGGAATGCCTGTACCTGCCTTATCTTTCTCTGCCTCTGAGTGATCCTCCTGTGGGTCAGGTGGAAACGGGTGAATCACTAGTCTCACACAGATGAAGCAAACAGCACTGATTTAAATATTTATCTCATATGGGTCTGCCAGGTACTTCAGTGTGGGCTAATGCAGAAATTGATCAATTTTTGATTGTAAATGTGCTGAAGGCCTCAGAATTTCACACATAAAAATCATGCCAATAACAAAGGTTTAAAAAAGGACTCTTCCGCTACACGGCAACAAGTCAAGGAGATTATGAGGAAAAGTCTTACTTGTTCTTCATACAACCTAGCACTACTACCTGGAGGAAGTAGCCCAGAAGGTACTTAGAGAAATGAAATACGGCAGATGGATGAGTTCCATTTTGTAGAATTTGGGAAAACTAAATTATGTGTCGATAACTCTTCAGGTTTTCAATGAGTGACTGCTTTGAATTCCGAAAAGACTGATTCATTAATCACAAATTTGCTAGAGTTATAAACTTCATGGCATTACCTGCATAAATAAAGATAGACAATGGTCCAGCATATGTCTCTAAGAAAATGAAACAGTTTTTTGTTTATTATAATATAAAATATATTGCAATCCTACAGGACAGGCAGTTATAGAAAGGACAAATCAAACTTCAAATGATATGTTAAATAAAAAGAAAAGGATGATAAATACCTACAGAAATAGATTTCATAATGTTTTATTAACTTTTAATTTTCTAAATGCTAATGAGAAAGGAACAGCCACTGTAAAGAGACATTAGCTAGTAAAAAAAAAACTAGAGAGTTAAATCAGCCAATATACTTTAAAGATGCATTGACCTCAGAATGGAAACAAGAATATATGTTCCATTGTGAAAGGGGTTTTGCTTTTTTCTAACATGAGAAAAAAAGCTATGGATACCATCAAAATTGATAAGATTTGATTTGAACAAAAGACACCTTTTAATTAGAAGAGATGATAGCTTATCAATAACATGCCTTTTTAATCTGAACTGGCCTATGAAACTAACAAATGCTTTTCATTTGATCAGATATAACTGCCAAAAGAGAATCTCTCCAAAATTAGGGTTGGGGGAAGGTTTTGTTTCTGTCTTTTCAAGAGAATAAAAGTATCTAGCTAAGGAATCTGAAGACTATTGCACAAATGAGACATCTGAATAAAAAAAGGAAAAATCATGCAGAAAAGAAATACCTCAAGAAAAAGAGTGAATTGGCCTATTGGTATATCACATTTCCAACAGGGTAAAATTTCATAATCTCCTCAAATGTTTGTTTCTACTGTTCTCTACAGACACATCACACAAATGATCTTTTTGTAGTTCCAGGATAATTAAAGATTAAAGAAATGTCTCAAGAAAATAGTAAATTGACCTATTGGTATATCACATTTCCAACAGGGTAAAATTTCATAAATATTCCCAAATGTTTGTTTCTGATTTTCTCTACAGAAATAAAATACAAATTGTAGCCCCAGTCCAATTAAAGATTAAAGCTGACTTTGGTTTTGGAGTGTGGTTCCCTCCTTCTCTAAACCCAAGCATACTTATTAAAGTGAAATTCAAAATCTTTGTCTCATATCAGAAGAGTCACCAGATATGGGACAGAAGAAAAACAAAAATGTGAGGACTATTTTATTGCTACTAATCTCATAATCCTTTGGCTTTACATTGAGCCTTTGATAGCTTTTCTAAAGGTTTAAGAGCTAATATATATAAAACTTCTTGTCATATAGAATACTAACTAATTCTAGAAAAAGGTTTAGGTTCATCTTTCTTTCTGTACATGATTTCAGATTTGAGTTTCTATCAGTTTTTCGCACTGAACCATCAGCACGCCTAACAGCAACATTTGTAATCTTCATAAAGAAGACAGTACCCCAAAACGACCACTTCTCCAGGACTATGATAACTCCACTGAGCTGAAAAATATTACCTAAAGATTGGCTTTGAAATACAAACTACTCAGAAAATTTTCAATGTGACTAGCTGTGATAACCCAGCAATAAAGACTTCTCTAGCCAGGGCTTTCCCTTTATGCACAGACTGGACAAAAAAAGATACAGCTACCTCTCCCAGGACTTGACAAATAACCCAAGTTTTTCTTTTCAGGATCCCCTAAAGATGCCATTACTCCCAGACATCAGGAAGCAAATTTAAGAATATGACACCCACATTCACAAGAGGTGGGGGGGTGATATTTGATCCTTTAAAGGATAATGGATATTTGTCATTGTTTAGGGGGTTAGTTACAAATTATTATTGGCTATGGTCAGGGAAAAAGCTAAACAAAGGAAGTAGATTCAAGGTTCTCATTTGTAAAAAGGGGGGATATAAATATGATGGGGAAAAGGGAAGACTTATTGAATCTATTATAAAAAGAAAAAGGGAGGATATAGATATTATAAGACAAAAAGATACATTATTGAATCTACTTTTAAAAAGCAACTACTAGTTCTAAATGTTTTACATTGGATTGGACTTTTGTAATGTGCAAATTTTGTATATTGTTACGAATTTGAGATTAACTTTGTACTATACATTCATTTCTACTCTTGCTCAGTATTATACCTATACAACTAATTTAATAATGTAATGCAAATTTCTAGTCCTTGAAAATTATTTTTACAACTGTTTAGAATAATAAAGAAATACAGGTTAGTAATTAATTACCTGTTATAATCAACCTTTAGTCACATTAGGTATGTTTTCAAGGCCTAACAACAATAGACAGATCATCTTCCAACACTTTAGAGATCTACAGAATATGGAATTTAATATGTTTTAATGATCCAGGTTCTTCTTTTTAATGACAATGAGTCATGTCTGCTTATGGCAGCACCAATGTACTTCAGAGAAGATAATGGGCATCGAAGAAACTTCACATGGAGTTTACTTTCTTTGTGGTAAAAATAAGCCCCTGGGCAATAAAATGCCTATGACTCAAATGCTGACAGCATGCTGTCCTAATTGGACAAGCAGGACACACACAAAAAAGTGACTGTCAAACATAGTCAAGACAAGGCCTTTCAGAATATCCTACCTCACAGAAAAGTCTGTTGGCTATGCTAGGCCTTTAGACTGAACATGGATGTCTCAATGTTGCAGATGAACTTTGGGTGATTGTCAAGACAGCGAGCTGTTTCTGCCATTACTCACATTATTTTATTCCCTCAGGGAGTTGAAGACTATATAGTTCTAGTTTCTGTTGTTTCCCAGATGCTTAAAGCAACTTATGATAGAAAATCAGTTAGGTACAAGACTGGACTCACCAAGATAGGACAGATATGGTGAATTTTCTCTGTATTTGTCAAATGCAAATGGACTAGACATTGTTGATGTATTTATTGATTGTATATATTGTATATAGCAATTTTAATTATTGTATATAGATTTTTTATATTAGTTATAGCCTTCTTTATTTAATTTTAAACAAAAATGGGAAATGTAGTGGCATTTCATTTGTATTTTAGTAAATAAAGTTTGCCTGAAGGTTAAAGGATAAAACAGCACCACTGCTCAGTCTTACAGATCAGGCAGTGGTGACACACACCTTTAATCCCAGTAACCACACTAATTTGCCCTACAAACTGATCACTAGTTGTACACACCTTTGATCCCAGCCCTAGAGATGAGTATAAGACAGGAAGAGCCAGCTCTCAGGCACAGTCTCATTCTGAGATTCTTGGAAGCAGGATAGCATTTTGGATTGAGGTAGAGGAAATAGCCAGTGGCTGTCTGTTTTTTTCTTTTCTAATCTTCAGGTTGAACCCAAATATCTGTCTCTGGGTTTTTAATTAATTGTGCTACAGTTACTGTGATATATAATATCATTGGATCTTAAACTCTGACCCAACACCAAGTAATATGTACTTAACAATTAGGAACCCACTAGCAGCAAGTTTGGGTGGAAAATGGTAACAATTTTCTGTCTTCAGATACATGAACCAATCTGAGGCCCTTGAGATTGTTGTGAGTTCTCTGTCTGTTGATCCTTGATGCTGTTGATCTGGGTGAACAAAGCATGGCTTTCATCTTAAAGGGAGTAAGAAATAGTTTATTCTGGATTAATTTTGTGTGATCATGGCCCAGGAATACAGGTTTAGGTTACCACAGATTCCATGTTCCAACATAGATGCAGTTGCATCAAGTTTTATGGTTTCAAAAAAACAAAAATTTCATGTGTTAAGGCAAGTCTAAAATACTCTAATAGCACATCATGGAAGTGAATATAGCAAGATCAGGGATGCTTTCTAATGAAATTCTTCATTTTCAAATTGGTGGAAGTCTGTGGGTCTGAAAGGTCCATAAATTCCAAACCTCTTTATCTGTTCATCTGAGGATGTGAAGCCCCAAACAGAGGTTAGCAAGAAATGTCTGGATGTTTCTGACGCTTAAAGATGGGCAAAGATAAGGTATTTAGAGTTGGACCTGTAACATTCTACTATCTCTCAAAAATATTGATATTCTAATCAGTCAGTCTTTGCAGACACTGTTTATTCTATGAGTTTTTGTTGACAATGCAAATACTAGAAAGTTAAATGATAGCTCAGTTGGGCTACCACCATCAGATGGTATCTATATTGATATGGTGTCTAGGTGATGAAGTTATACCTCACCCTTGATCCCATTAGTCCAATGAATTTGAGGCCTAGTTCTTCTGATATGATTTCAACATGCCCATGTGTCCCTATAGTACCAGTTCACCTCCAATAAATTAAAAGGGTGGCATTCTTTCTACAAACAGTAAATCAATCATCAGTTGCCACGCCTACGCCGGCACCTGTGTGACAGAATGTCTATGGTGGGAGTCGGCG